>CM017561.1:36652002-36802908 GCA_007844125.1 Sinonovacula constricta | reverse complement strand
TTTGTACGTTAGTGTCAATTTGAATCTTGGTTTATGTTGCGCATGTCCCAAATACGAATTAACAATTTACTTCTTCGGCATTGTTATTGTTACAATTTTAGAAACAGACAAATGAACTGGATTTTAAGGGTTTTTTCTTATTTCTTTATTTTTTTACAACAATTATGACGTGGCACTATTGACTTCCTACAGAATAAGTGGTTGGCGATGTTTATCATGTTTATCTTTGTTGAGCAATGTACATAAATGATTTATCAAAATATTCAACTGCATGACTCAAGATAACCCCAATATTCGCTTAAAGGTGGTATCCGACATTCTAAACCAGTTTTTTTACCATATATGGTATTGTTTCCCGTAAAGGTCACGCTAAATGCTGTTTGTTGTTGTTGTATATTTATGTAAAAAGTTGAGCATAACAGCCTACTTGTCATTACAAATACGGGTTTCTATCTGAGCGACGTCGCATAGTTTATATTAAAGCACCGAATTTATACAGAAAATATGCCCCAAACAGGGATACAGTTTTGTTTAGTTGTATATGATGCAGGCAAACTGTCGGATAGCACATATAAACATCTGCTGTCTGTTACTTTCATTTAAAGGTTTTATTCGAGAGTTTCTGTTTTAGATACATGTTACAAGATGTCAAGAGCGCCCGGAGCGTAGTGTTAGTGTCGCCGATTTGTAACTCCTCTGACCGCTTAGCCTCTCACCGCGTGGGTTCGAGTCCCGTTCGGGGTAAAGTACTTAACGTGAGAAGGTCTTCCAGCTGACGTGTGGTGCGCCGGTTGTTCTACCCAGACATGTGTCCTGGGGTCTTCCTCCACCAAAAAGCTGGACGTTGCTATAATGATCACAAAATGGTCGCTGCAATATATCTCAAAAAACAAACAAAACAAACCAACAGATGTCATCCCAGTTTTAGGAAATTTGCGCATAATGTCTGATTTTGAAGTACGTTAAAATATCCATGGTTAATTACGTCAACAGTGTACTCGCGAAAACTGGTTATCTACGTGAATTGCACCGGTGCTTAGTACTATAAGTATAGTGCAATGACAGGGGGGACTAGGGCAGATTATCACTCCTTCCTCCCACACACACCCTTGTTTACCGTGGATTAGTCTGCCCGTGAACAGATAACATTCATATTAATAAATCTATGATGCGACACAGTTGACAGTGATGCGGCTTTGATTGCCACAATGTGACTACCAGACTTCCTTAAGGGAAATAACTCTATAGTCAAACATAAGGAAATGAGGAAAGAAGAGAAAATGATAAGAGGCCTGAATATTTTATAGTGCGAAACAAAATCATCACACACTTGAAGAGGACTAAAATAGAATGAAAGTTGCACCCAATAACCTACATTGATCTGCAGGTGTGTGTCATTTTACCTGTGTCCATTTTCCATTATTGTTGCCAAATAAATCCTTAAAAATGATGCGCATCATTAATGAAACTGGTGCAGTTCTACAGCAAATTGCATGAATTTGTGTCTGAGGTTTGTCACTACAATGTTTGAGTTTTTCTTCAAAAATTTACACCGATGAATTTTCCTCAAAAAGTAATATTAATCCATGACATTGCTCTAGCTGCGTTATTTTTTATTGCATAGCAACATCTCACCAAATACTAGAAGTTGGCAGTGATGCTCCTGTTAAATAAATGGTCTGATAATGAATTCTTAGATATTAAATATTTATATCCACTGATATTATTCAGTTTATCATGTTGATGGTATAAGTTTTGCTTCGATCTGATAACTTCACCTTCATTATTCATTGTCAGAAATGTACTACATGTACTAATAATCGACATACATTTCTCATTATAATGCTTTCATTTACGTGCAAATTACAGTTATGTTTGTTGAATAGCAATATGTAATCGCATTGTTGTCGTAAGGCCTTTGATAGAAAAGATGTATATTTGTATGCCTATGAGTATGGCTTAGTTAGGAGTTACATTAGTTAAATACTTTTTATGATTATTATGGTTATGAAGATGATGATGATGGTGGGTGATTATCATTATTGTTCTTGTTATTCTTCTTATTATAATTGGCTCTAAATGATCACATGAAAGATTGGCCACATCTGAAAACTGCTCACGCGCTGCAATTTCGTACAAATCGACTTAAGTAAAGTTATTAATTAAATCACAAAGTCAGCATTTTCTTACGATAATTAATTTAACGAAAACTTTAATATTTATGGCTTTCTATGACGCAAATCTGTCTTGCGTAATAAGTACAGAAAATTAATTCGATAGATAGATAGTTATTGCTAAATAATATATATATATATATATATATATATATATTATATATATAGTATATATATATATCTATATATATAATAATATATATATATAATATCTCTATACATATACTATCTCTATCTCTCTATCTCTCTCTCTCTCTCTCTCTACTGTGTGGTGTGTGTTACAATGACAAATCAATATATACTCCCTGGTTTTGATTTGCCATTACGATATCATGAAACATCCGGTATATTTAGCTTGTAGTTATAAATGAGTCAATATTTAAATACTTCGGTTGCGGGTAATGTGCAAAATGAAAACAAAAAAGCTATCATCATATCAGTCAATCTCCTCACAGCGATTACGTCACGCGTTGCTAACTTAAATCTCTGCCCCCAGCAAGAATCACGTGACGATAGAGAATCCACGTGAAGTAAACATGGCGGCCTCCATAAACTTTAAAATTTGACTTTCATAATTTCATATTTTTTCATACTTTAAGTAACTTCTATTTTTAATTTGATAAATTAATATTTTTAAAGGAAAGATACTGTATTTTGAGGAGATAAGTCCAGAAGAAAAAAAAACCAATAAAAAAAAAAACCTATCCGCCTGTATTTGGGCGAAAAAACTTGCTGGTGGCAGTGATATAATGTACTGTCAAGGGAAGTAATCACTGCGGGAGTTTGCATATCAGTAGTAAGTAAGACAGATAGGGCACTTTCGGGTCTATTCAAGTTAAGGTCGTATGCGATAGTTTGGTCCATTTATTTTTCTTTGAAAATAACCGAATACACTATTTTTGTCTGGAATGAAGCAGCGAAAGACGTTTTATGAGTCCTTACACCTACATGTGAAAGTGAAACATAACGCTCCCCTCGTTATTACAATACATGTATTAGTATCTTAGCAACGCTGCACAGCTTTTTTTTAAAGACAATCGCATTACCATTTACTTTTGAGATCACGATATATCATCATCCAGGTTATCCGCTCTGACGTCAATGTCTATTTTTAGCAGAAAACTCCGTCGTGCTTATTTATAGATTTGAACAGATAAACATTTAGAGCGATTTATTTACGATTTTTATTTTCTTACAATTGGCATAGTTGAGATATTTGTTTCAAAGTAGTCTTTTCTTAGCCTATAGTTTTTGCAGAAAATATACCCAAATTCGTCCCCAAACAGTGTAAAGATATTGCTAAGTGTACTTAATATAGAAAAACTGTTGGATACCACTTTTAATGCTGCAAATGTCGGTTGACTTAAAGAAGCAAACACTTCTCATCGGCAGAAGCAACAAAAAACCAACATGGAGTACACCTATCTGAAACTCTTGTAGACAATTTGTAGAAAAACAATATGGGCAACAACACTGTTTGCTTCTTTCGTCACAGAATACATATCTCCAGCGAGACCACAACATCAATAGATAGTTCCCACATCAGTAAAGATCCCTTATCTTGGCAGCCATCTTTGATGGCAATTTCAAGGGATTTTAAGATGAATTGTATAAAAGGGTAAATTTTATTTTCTTGTACTTTCTTCATTTGTGGTCCAAAAATTAAAAGCTATAACCATTAGAAAGCTCTTAAAATTCATAATTTTGGAATATAATTTTTTTTTTAAATTAATAAATGCACAAGAATTTATACACAGAAATAGATAAAATTGTTGGCTCATCCTTAAAAAAATGAACAGTGTACATTTTTGTGGTATTTCTTTACTATTTAAACTATCAAAACATAGTTTTTTTACAGATAAAATATATAATTATGCATGTATTGCCAATAGAATCATGATTCAAGGTCAAGGTCAGCTTAAACAACTGCTCTGTTGTTTTCTACAGAAAACAAGAC
This sequence comes from Sinonovacula constricta, assembly GCA_007844125.1. NCBI lineage: Eukaryota > Metazoa > Mollusca > Bivalvia > Cardiida > Solecurtidae > Sinonovacula > Sinonovacula constricta. Next base: position 36,798,777 of record CM017561.1, on the reverse strand, counting down.
AAAATCAGCTTTGCAAGTTACCTTTATTTGAAATAAAAAAATGACATAAAGCAGTTAAGTTAGCATTTTCAAATGCGTATATGTTACCGTATGTCTCGCAGAAAATTATTGCATTTTTGGTCATTTTTATCTTTTTTGTAAGCTAGACACAAATATACTTCTAATACGAAGCGAAGAAGTGCAATATGTAGTTCTATTTTGATATTTAGTCGTCCTGGTAAACATAAAAGTCTTTGTTCCCGTTTTCAATGAGAAATATTAATGATTAGTCTCCCCTGAATAATGCCTTGAGTAGGTCCTTTCATTTGTTTTACTTGGTTTTTATCCTTGTGCTCTTTGGAGTGTACGTTGACTTTTCTGCCTTTCTTATGATACCCAGGTTAACCATCATCAACAAACACTTCCATTTTCTTTTTTAAATACCATATCTCTATAAATATTTAAATTAAGTTTAAGCTTATATTTATGCAAAAGTGAGAAATTTACTGTTTTGTTATTGCAATATCTGCAAAAGAACAGGCGAAAAAGTCCAAGAATTTCAACTATAAGGACCTACTTACTGTTGGAATACCTCGAATATTAACTAACAAGGGAGACAATTTCCATTTTGTCAATGTACCCAATTGCATGTTTACTCTTACTTTAATTCAATCAACAAATTTTAATAGATGGGTCCTTTAAGCCCCTAGTTTAATGCCTAATGTAAACAACAATGAATAAATCATTTTGAACATCCATAATAAACAATAGTATAACGATATAGTATTATACAATATAATAAAGGTAAAAACTGCAACCGAAGAATTCGCAACATCATAATCAAGCAGTAAATAGATTGAACTAGAAAATACGGGTGTTTGCGTTTTAAAGCAATATTGAACGAGTATATACAATTTAGCCGATGTTTCACAAGTGCATTTCTTTTATCCAGGTTCAACGAATGTATTCGATCGGGCTAGGACTTTACGATTGTGTCCGATCTATCCGAAGTTGTTCGAGTGTATCCGACCGAGCAATGTTGTGTTATGACTAATGATGTTTCACAATGTTTGACGAGTCTACCGATTTGCCGCGAGCGTCTCCTATTTATCCCAATAGGAAGGGGTCCGGGTTCTGGGAAACGCACTGGCCCTTGGCCTGGTTCCATATCAGGTTGTTAGGACACAGCATGACATGGGCGTTGCCTGATTGGTCACACTGGAAGAACTTTCTGGGGGTCCGTGTGAGGAAAGAACATCTGATATTGATGGACAGCGTCCACAGTGCATGGGTTGTCCGTGCCAGCTGCACAAAAAACAAACCACTAAGTTATACTTACACCGTTATAATATAACCCCAAAAAATCATTCTGAGTTTTAAAAAAGTTTTGCTTTTCTTAGCATGAGATTAAAACTGCAACATACACCAACCGGTGTCCAATCTTCTGTAACGTTAAGTGAAACATTCAACCCGCAATATGCCAAACTTTTGTGCTTCTGTGTATTGAACATAACCAGACTAAGAAGCTGAATGGTTACGGTGTGTTCTTCCTAATATTTCGGCCAGAGTCACTCTCTGACACAGTCGGTTTATTACATTTACCTCTGTAAACAGGCTCAAGATGATTTAAGGGTACGTGACTCCGTATGGCATCAGATGAGACATCGGTTAGGAATTTAAAAAAAATAGAAGGTTCAGATCGGTTACACACATAGCTCATGAAAAATAAAACCACTTTTGATGCATTTGCTGGTGTTGTGGATCATTATATATATATATTGGGCTTGTATTTGGGCTTATAAGCAAATTACAAAATGGACAGAAAACAACATTTCCCTACATTTAAAGGTCATTAAACTGAGCTACACGATAAACTTGACAGACGCTTGGCAAAAAAGTAAAATATGTCAGTCTTTGAATTTATAACATCAATACTGGATTTTGGAAACCAAAGCTGAAGACTCACCCGGTGACAACGGTTCCCCGTGCACTGACCCAAGCACTGTGCCGGGCGGCAGGGAGCACCTTTTAAGTTCTGGGTCGAAGATCAGATGTGGCCGGACACCTCAGGGGCATCAGGAGGCCGATACTTTTACATTGATAAAATGTAGCATTGGTGTTGTCATGGGGGTTCGGGAAGAAAATATTTCCATTCTGAATGTTTTCTTCCGTGCAGTTGTTGCCAGTGTGTGGGGCAGTGGTGACTGTAGCCTGCAAATGATTTTTATAACGAGTCGCTATGATAAATAAATTGTGCATGTCAAAACATCATTGTCGTTTTAATTTTATAATTCATATCTGGTGCTCCATAAATATCATGGCATGTGTTGTCATGGTGATATTTAAGTGACGTCTACATTACATAGGTTCCATGTGGTCAATGACCTTCTATATGCCATTCAGAATGTCGGATATTACACGTTTTTTATTAGCAACAGATACCAGCAACTAAAACCGTACCTGGTCGGCCAGGCAATCCAAGGCCGCCTGGCTGTAAACTTCTCCATCTGGGCACTGAATGATGAACATTCGGTGGCCACTGGCGCACTGCAGGAACTTCCGATTGTCGGACGGGTGGGGATATTTGATCACGTGGCTAGGTTGATCTTCGATACACACGTTTGGGATATCGTCTATCGTTATAGAAAATACACGATTATATATAAATTTAATTTGTTTAAATTAAAATCGAATATAAGCATTTCCATTAAAACAGAATTACTTAATAAATTAATACTTAATAAAACTGATTTCTGTGATAAACGAATATACTCAATTTTATTGGCCAACCTATTAATATGTACTTCTAAATGCTATATTTTGTCATTTTAACTACTATTTGCTTTATTTAAACATATTTTAATGTCATCTTCAAGTCTAAACATAGATCGATAGATAATCGATAGACAATCAGACAAAGGGTGTTATCAAAAAGTTCCACAACTAAATCACTGAAACAAATATTACATCGCAAATAACTGAACCAACAGCAAGGCAATAATCACATTCAAATAATAAATGCATTAATATTGTTCAGATAAAAACAAAAAATAACTATAGTAACAAAGAAAGTAGTACAGAAAAGGGAGATAATCAAAGAAGAGAGGAGGAGAAACTTCAAAGATAATGATATGTTTATTGATGGCAACCCAACATGACTGCAAACATGCTATCACTTGTCGCCGAATTGTTCCGTATTCTAAACGTACGTTTTGGACAAATTTAAAAATAAAAACATGGGTAATGTATTGCACAGCTTCAAAAAAAAAAATAATAATGCAATATATATTTAAAAAAAGGATTATAAGTACATATACCTGCATACGTATTTCAGAAATGTTGTCAAATTAGTTTTAATACTTAAAGTAGTATTCGACAGTTAATACCTAAATTGTGCTCCTGAAACAACCAAATAAATTGTTGTAACTTGAAAAGATCTCGCGAAATGCTGTTTTTAGTGATATAAATTGAGTCTGGACGATATGGCAGAAATAGAATAGACCATTTCAAACCAAGCGTCTAGCCAATCCTATTCCGCTGATCAAGTAGACGCTTTGTGAGAAAATCTCGCCAGACTCGACCTGTTTTGCAAAACTGGGGGCTCTTCACTTCCGGATTTTGTATTATCTAATTGAACGTAATACAGTGCTGAAAATCATGAAATTGACAAAAGTTCAACGTCTGAATAACCATAAGTTGCCAAATAGTGCACGTATACAATCATCAATTGAAAGTTAAATAAAACAACCGTAATAAAAACGAACTTATATCACGTCCATTTACATGTTAAATATTAAAGAAATTATAATCATTACCGCCATTAAATTTATCTGGCCACACATGATCATCATCATGATCCCATATTACCTGTATAATCACCTTTAATCATCATCAGCAGCATCACCGCCATCACGATCTACATCGTAATCGTCATGGGCATCACCGTAACCGTTTTTACCATTTACATAATAATCATAAACAGCATCGGTATCACCGTCATCATTATCAGCAGTAGCAGCAGCAGCATCACCGTCATTTGCATCATCATTACTTTAGTTACAGGGGTATGGATCCTTGTCAAGCAAATTTTCTTATGCTTCTAATCTTAGTTGTTATATATCTTATAATGAACAATGTTGTAAATTTGGACAATGGTGTCAAAATCCCTATTTCTTAATGCATCGGTCACATAATGCGCTATTACGTATAAATGATTAATAGGAATTCGTGGACTGCGATTCAAAATCTGCATACAACTTTTGACTTTACTTGATTTGCAATTATTTGAATGAGGGTCTACACGCCTGGCTACGTCTTATATTCCCATTCATGGCTTGAATGTTCTATGCCAAAATGTGGTCTAAAGTGGGCCCTACCGGGTACTTAATTTTTGTACCCATTTAAAGATAGAAATGTATTAATTTAAAATATCGTTTTGTAAATTCATATTACCGGGTATGTTTCTCTATGGGCGTGGGTCCCTTTCATACCATCATAAAGTTCTACTCTAATTGAATCCCTAATTTTATGACATGAGCGGACACCCCCAACTAATTAAGCTAATTGGCAGTTTTATGACACCTTGTTTGTCTAGTGGACAGGAAGTGTGACCGTGTTTTGGCGTCTTTTCCCCTTCGCAAGAATTAACACATGCATCCGCTATGCAGCTGTGTTTGAAACTCTTACCATATGGCAGTCGTGTGGTTTATGACCTTCACCATTTACAATGCATTGACTTACGCGAGGACAACAAAAAGGACAAAACACTAAGGTCTACAATATCTTTTTTGGCTCATAAAAGGACCTAACGCTATATTTAGCAGTACCCACAATGGTGCACTCTTTCCCAACCCCACTATTTTTTCGTTAAGGAAGAGGAAAAACGTGGATGTTGGGATTTCAAGGAACACAATCTAATGTATATTTTCATCTCGTGTTTATTGCAAAGGTATTATTTCCCTATTCTTTTGTAGTTAATCCATACCTTAAATATAAATAATTCCTTTATAAAAATGCTTATGATCATTCAATGGACTAAAGAAGTTTGTAAGGATATTTATATAAGTAAAAACATGCGCAGACTGAAATATTACTACATAGTAAAGTTTCCCCCCTCACTCTTTTAGAACTTATATTTATGCCGCGAAGGTAAATCGTCAATAACGTTGTATATTTTTTCATAGCACACGCCGTTCACGTGTACTTATCATTTTTAATCTCTCAACAGTACCTAACGTTCACACCCTCTCTATCTTCTAAATGGCAGCTTGAAGACAATTATCGATCGATATCATGTTACACAGTATTGTGAAATAATGGGTCGGTCAATTTGACACAAAAATATTTCTTTTCGGCGACTTCAAATGATAGTGACCGTCGATTGTTTCCCAGAATTTTCTTTGTTGTTGCAGTGTTAGCCAGAGAGCCCTCCGCGCCAGAAAGAAATAACACCGCATTTATTTTTTACAACCTTGAAGAAATTAAAATCAAAGTGATGTAATAGCGACTCCATGTTATAAGTGCGTGAACAATGTTGTTAACAGCCATTAATTGGCGCTAATATGTGCAAACCGAAAAAAAAACCCAACTTGTTTTCTAAGAAAGTACGGACACAAATGATGAAATCCTTTGCGCAAGAGCCCCCAGTTTTGACAATCGATTGATAACGGGTCAAGTCTCGTAGCGCGAGATATAAATCGGCGCATGCGCACTGGATGTTTGAAATGGTCTATTGATAGAAACCTTAGATATTGTATACTTTGTGATAAAAACGATATTTAGGATGAGTATCATTTCTTTTTTATCTGTCCAACTTACAATGAAATCAGAAAATGCAATTTAAAAAGTAAATTCTACGTAAAACCAAGTTTTATTAAATTTTGTGATAAAAAGGAAATATTGATAAACATTGCAAAATATATTAAAGAAGCTTTAGAATATCGAAAGAACAGCGTTATTCTCACACAAAAAGTTCCTCTTTATTAAAATATTCCCTTTTTTTCCTTTTTCTTCTTTTTTGGGGGAGGGGGTGATTTTTATTTTATAACTGAAAATACAAAAGTATGTATATATGATTATATTATAATAAACTCTTACCTATTGTAACTACTGCATATTTCCAACACCACTGTTCGTAAGCTTGGGGTGTGTGAAGTGGTGTGAGAAGTGTTGGGTGTGTCTTTTACATTTTTGATAAGTGCGACTGAGTGCGTGTGTACGTATTAATGTGCAAGCGTGCATGCATACGCTTGTGTCTGTGTTTGTATGTTTTGAAAAGACTTGATGATCAGTGGCAGTAACATTGATTGTAATTATCTTGCAACTATGTACTATGTGCACGTTGAGAAAAATAAAAGACTGTTTTGTTCTGTTTATTAATATCTTACTCGTATGAGAAAAGTGAAACATAACACCCCACACTTCGTTGCAAACATTTTATTTTCTTTCTGAGCCATGCTGCTAAGCTAGCTACACTTAGTGGGGAAAACCACGTGACCGCTTACTTTCCGTGATAACGTTATACATGTATCATTATCCGGGTAATATCGAGTTATGAATAAATTATGTCCAAATTTCCCAAACCACTGGTAAGATATTGTTGCAAAGATATGATGATAATGGCTAACTGCAGATACATATTTTGAGAAGTTTATTTCCTGAATGTTATTCAAGAACAAGCGTTTTAGGTCCACATTTCACTGGAAAACCGTCAAATATATTTACTTTAACCACGCAATACTCGTTCACTATGAAAAAAAAAACGGAACACATTTCATAAGGGCATATAACCCTTCCATTATTTTAACAAAGCTGGGTCTCTTTTTCGAGTTTTCATTTTACTATTTAGATAGCACATATTTCTAATTTTATCAATCTGATATTAACATGCCAAAATAGTATATGCTTAAAATTAAGACATCTGTGTTAACGATCAGACTATCCCATGTGCATGTCTATGCATGTAAAGTGTATTGAAAGTGACGCACAGCTGTAGAACCCTCTGTCTGCCCATACTTACCAAAACACTGGTTGGCCTGTCGTTTGCCTGCAATAGTAAAATATGTATTTGAATACTTTGCTCGAGATAAGACAAATGCGGTGCAGCTTTAACACATTTAACATTGAATCCAGTCTCCGGATTTTTAAACTCAGTCCCGAAACAACAACAACAACAAAAACCACCAAAATGGCATACAAAGATAAAATTGGAACGAAAGCATATTTACGGCTTTCCTATAGCCTGCTTTGATTAGACACCATAAGCCTTAGTAAACAAAAATAATGCCTGTATAACTTAAAATAGCCAGACAATGTGTTTGAGACATGTAGTAAGTGACAAACCAAACACAAGCTAAAGAAACGTTTAACGAACAACCTTAATGACATATTCGAATACTTTTTTGTCTGTTTCATTTGTTGGCTCTAAACGCATGCTGTCTAAGGCATTATGACAAAGTCATATAAGCATATGCCAAAATTTAAATGGCACAGGACAAAGGTGTTCACATGCAAGCCAAATGTAAAGGTAAGAGCAAATCTCTGATGAGTCATTACGCAACAGTTACCGCATTGGAACGGTCAGTCGGCAAAAGGGACCGACTGGTGTGCTTAAACCGGTTTTACAGAGCTCTATCCTCGCACTTCCTGAGAGGTTTCCCAAAGGCAAGCAACGAAAATAAAACCGCTCTATTTGAATAAAAAATATCCAAGCGCTGAAGTTTTCTGAGATAAGTTATGAAATCGTTAAAAGAAAGGAGTCACGTAACTGAAATATAATGTCCATAGCCATAGTATTAAGAAAAGAGAGAGAGAGAGAGACAGAGAGAGAGACAGAGAGAGAGACAGAGAGAGAGAGAGAGACAGAGAGAGACAGACAAACAGAGAGAGAGACAGAGAGAGAGACAGACAGATAGACAGACAGACAGACAGACAGACAGACAGACAGAAACAGAGAGAGACAGAGAGAGAGAGAGAGAGGCATAGAGAGACAGAGAGAGACCGAGACAGAGACATAGACAGAGGGACAGAGAGAGAGACAGAGAGAGAGACACACACAGAGAGAGAGAGAGAGAGAGAGAGAGAGAGAGAGAGAGAGAGAGAGAGGAGAGAGGAGATATTATTATATTAGAAGGACTACACAGCATTGTCGATTGAAAATGGAATTAAACTTTCGAATCAAGAAAAAAATGACCAGATTGTAGTTGTAGCATCCTATTCATGTGTAGATGGAATTAAACCAAAGTCAAATGTCAACCATCAAAAGAAAATACACGTAACATAAGATGAATTGAATGAAAACATTGATTACGTGCACGTGGAGATTTTTTACTCTAAACCTCGCACTTCCTGGCGGTTTTCTCAAATGCAAGCAATGAAAAGAAAACCAATCTTTTGAATAAAAACTGTCCAAGCGCTGACATTTCTTTCGATACGTTACGACGTCGTTAGTGACGTAATTGGACATTGTCCACTTTGTACCTAGAAGGGAGGAAATGATCACTTTCCATCCTAAACGAAATTGTTGATGGTAAATTAAATTAAAATTGTAATCAAGGAAAAAAAATGACAAGAGAAGAAGTGTAAATGGTTGTAGCCTCCTGTTAATATGTGATGGAAAACAACCTGGCTCTTATCTTGTTATTCACGTGGCTTACTGTTGTGACTAAAAGTTAACGTGGTCTTTTAAAATGTCAGTGTCAAAGAGACGCAAAAAAGCACATATTTGAAATCTATATTGCTAACGAGGTCCAATCACGTTAGAATAAATACGTTGGTAAACAAAAAACTTAATCGCTTATAAGAACAAGATAAAATGAATTATAAGAGAACGCATACATTCCTCGATAAGTAGTTTGAAAAACATAATTTAATCTTATTTCATTTGTCTATACGATTATTTCTACATCTAAGAGGCAAAACTAACCTCTTGACAGCGGATTGCCTGCCACAAGGTCCAAACACAGTACGAAACACACCATCCAAATAGTAAACCTCTCCATCTTTGCTCACGGGTAGCGAGTTATCACATGCGACTGGACTCATTCTATTCAAATGTCCTTTTATATCGGAATTGAAATCGGCAAATTACGTCAGAGACTCATAAATCTTCATATCAGTCCGCACCCAAAGCATCAATCAGCCGGCCATGATTCACTAAATATCCATTTTTCTCATGTTCATAGCGACATTGCCTTGTCATTTTCATAAAGAGGGATAATAAGAAACAACATCGCACGTATCAATGAAGCGTTTTGGAAATCTTTGTCAATCAGTCAAAACGCTAGTTGTGGTCGGACAGGCATTCCAAAATGTCGCGGATTATTTAGGCTTAAAATGGCGCTTTAGATCGCTGTTGCTGAGCATGATTGACTTTCGAGGCATTGACACCGATTGTCAGACACAAAATGGCGCAGCATGATACCAACGAGGTGACAAAACCATCTTTATCACAGCGTACCTTCTGTCATGACACATCAAATACCATTATTAAGCAATAGCTGGTAGCATAAAAGACATTTAAAAATGGTTCAGGTATTAGCTGTTAGCAAACGGTAGTCGGTGAATTATTTGTGTAGGTATGGCGGGACAAGATAAATTATATTTGATGATATTCAGCTGATATAATTTGAGATAACAGATACAAATGTTGGACTGTTGAGTGCCATTTTACCATTTACTAAAGGCGTGTTACAGATAATATTACAAATAAATCAGTCAATATAAGCCGCGGCGTTAACACATTTATTATCAAGACGATTTAAGAAAATTGCATTTGCGATTGTCAGACCAACCATTAAAATTCCTGCATTTGTCAGTTTTAAAACGATTTGATTCGAAATAACAGAAAACGTTTAGAATTATGTAGCGCACTGTTCACAGATGACATTTTGAATTTAATGTTGATTTCTCAACACAGATACAAATATTTTTATATAAAAAAATCATCATAAAATTGTGACGTTTTTTTAATGTGTATTTACATTATTAGATACTGTTTTTCTTTTGAAGTTGATGTAACGCAAGGATAACTGGCGTGCTGCTGCTGTTTGCACTTTCTTGTTCATCATTCTTATTCTTTGAACAATTTAAGTGAAAATATACAGTTTGATTTTATGCCAGGGAAAGAAACAACCAACGTTAACAGTAATTTGCATTTATCGACATGGAAAAGGCATATGACAATGTCCAATGACAGTGATGAGAACTTAGACCAAGTCTGAGAACTTTAGGTTAACAACGTTCACCAGAAACTTACAACAACAATAAGACCAATTAAATAACGTCATCACATTGATGTTAAATAAAGGGTAAAATGTACAGAAGGGAAACACGTGCTAAGCCAACATGCTGAAAAGCAAAGGGTCGTAGCATCCGTAATCGGTAAAAGATGTGTCAGGGATGCAGCACAATTACCGATGATGTATATTCATGCGATGCAGCAAAACTATCAATAACAATGGATAAGCCAGGGATGTAACATAATAATCAACGATGGAAATGCCAGGGATGCAGCACAATTATCCATAATAGATATGCCAGGGATGCATTACAGTTATCCATAATGGATTTGTCAGGGATGCAGCACAATTATCCATAATGGATATGCCAGGAATACAGCAGAATGATCCATAATGGATATGCAAGGGATGCAGTACAATTATCCATAGTGGATATGCAGCACAATAATATTAAATAGACATATCAGGAATGCGGCAAAATTATCCACCATTTAATGTCATGGATACAGCATAATTATACATAATGGATATGTCAGGAATGCAGCACTATTATCAGATATTTCAGGGATTTAGCACCATTATCCGTAATGGATATGCCAGAAAATGCAGCAAAATTATCGTTAATTGTTATGTCAAATAAGAATGCCCAAATCACGTACTATCTTAGCTATTCCTTTCGACAGTCCATCTTAATATGGCACAAATTGCCTGCTTCCATTGCTTCCATGCCAATAATCTCTAGCTTGATATTCTTCAAGCAGAGGATTGTCACATCTCTCATATAAGTTGAAAAGGGTAGCCTTTTCTTAAGTTACCTAGCGATGTTTCCTGGGCTCATTTCTGCCATAACCGGAGAAACCTTAGGGTGACAAAGGCGAAAAAGCAGCTGTCAAACCTTTCTTTACTATATCTTGCTGAGATATACACTCTTCTGTTTTACCTTACTCTATGCTTTTTTCTTTTAAAGTCAAATTGATGTTAAATGGTGTAGAAGTAAAAATCTCCCCGTGCATATAATCTATGTTGTCATTTAATTCATCTTATAAGGATTGTTAATTTGTTGCGTGTATTTTCCTTTGATGCATGATATTTGACTATGGTTCCTCAATTCCATGTACACAAAGTCAGGATGCTACAACCGTTTACAATTTCTTTCTCTGGTCATTCTTTCTTGATTCGAAAGTTTTATTCCATTTACAGTCGACACTTCTGTGTAGTTCTTCTAATAGAAATAATACTCTCTCTCTCTCTCCTCTTTCTCTCTCCCTCTCTCTCTCTTTTCTAAATACCATGTGGACATTATTTTTCAGTTACGTCACTCCTTTCTTTTAACAACTTCATAACTTATCTCAGAAAACGCTTGGGTATTTTTATTCAAATAGATCGGGGTTCTTTACTTGCTTGCATGTGAGAAACCCCTCAGAAAGTGCGAGTTTAGAGCTCTGTAAAAAAACGTTAAAGCACCCTAGTCAGTCCATTTTGCCGAGTGACCGTTCCAAGGAGGTAACTGGTGTGTTTGATCTTTTTGTTTAATGACTCATCACAGATTTGTTCTTACTTTTACATTTGGCTTGCAGGTGAATACCTTTGTCCCGTGCCATTTAAAATTTTGGTATATGTTGTAAAGATAATAATTAGAAAACGGTTATACAGTGGTTATAAAACTAAAATACATGTATACATATATTGAGATAACCCATAACATAATCGAATCAACAACTGCTTGACCAAAGTGAAACCTCTTTTCCCTTTTTGTGCTTTTGTTTGTTATTTGTTTTAGGTGATTGTTTTTTGGCTTTTGTTTGTTTGTGGTTTTTAGTTGTCTTTGGTTTGGTTTTGTCCACTGAGGTTTTCCTGACACGCAAGTAAACTATAGTGTTTAACAATATAATGATTCACTACATATTTACATTTAATTATATTTTACCGAATGATGTCCATGACAGTATGTGTGCTTTCTATTTCACCAAGCAGTGTGTAGATGTTTGGCATATATAACTTCAGTATAGTTTGCAGTATTACATTAACGTTTACCTGGTTGTGCAATCTGTAAAGCAGCTCGGGTTCGATCCCTGGCCGCGACATACCAAAATCATTAATAATGGTAGTGGTATAGATCCCTTGCTAACGCTCAAGCAAATATAAGGGTAGTTCCACGACTGGTTGGTCCAGTGTCAGGGTGATTGGGTGTGGTATCATGCCAGGTGTGCACGCCATGCAGCACTATATCTGCTTCAAGTGGACTACGTCTCCAGACAACTGTAATACTGTTAGTGGGACATAAACCCAAAAAACGATAATATTATCTTAGATGATTTTTAAATACACGTATATTAATTATCTTTTGTTAATATGTTAACCAGATCCGAGTTTTTTTTTTTTCTGCTATAGTGTTCCTGATTTCATTCCTTTCTGGATAACTCCTAATACAGGGGCATTCTGTAAGCAGACAAACATTGATTAGATAATTTCTGAAATTGTTTGTCATGTAAAAAAAACCTCACCAGAAAGTGTGAGATTAGAGTAAAAACGGATCAACAGATCGTTCCAAGGCGGCATTTTTTTACTCTAATGTAATGTCTCCGCGGATTTGTCAATGTTACACTTGAACTGCATATGTATATCTTTGTCAAGAGCTAGTTTAAATTTTAAAAATGTTATTATATATGACTTTGTCATGTGTTCGAATGTACAGTACTATGGTTCTCAAATTGCACTGTTGTTTTTGCACAGAAACCAGCTACTGTGTGATATGTGCTAAATTTGCTAAGTTTATTCATCTTGATAAACCTTTAATGATATCCAAGCTGTTCTGGTATTTATATAGATTATAAATACCCGTCTACGTTCAAACACAATTTAGGGTCAAGTGATTTCATTTACATTTAGCTTGATGTATTTTGCGCGTGTTCTCGCTCATTCAATAAGGTTACCAAACAAAACATATATACATGTATTATAGATATAATAATTCAAGGTCAATCTCAGCTTATACAACTGCTCTGTTGTTTACCAGTGAAAGCAAGGCAAAATCATTTCAAAATATTTGAAATGAACAATTAAGTTAGAATATTAAAATGAACATACGTTACTGATTGTCATGCTGGTAATTATTGCATTTTTTAAACCTTTTATCTTATTTCTAAGCTAGACACAAATATATTTCGGTTACGAAGCGAAAAAATGCAATATTCAAGTTTTTTTTTTTAATATTTAGTAATTCTGGGAATTAGAAGTATTTTTATTCGTTTTGAATTGCATATACAGTCTCAACTTCATTAACTAAAAATAACTAAAACATTTAGGCCTCTGGTTTAATGTTTAATGTAATTAACAATAAACAAATCATAATAAACATCCATGACAAAAATAGAATTCTCGAATAAAGGTTAACAATTCGCAACATAATGGTCATGCATTAAATAGACTGCACTAGTTAATCCGATCTTGCGATATTGTACGGGTGATTGTGTTTTAAACAATGTTAAAAGAATGTCTACAATCAAGCCGATGTTTCACGACTGTATTCCTTTATCCAGGTTCAACGATTGTGTCCGATCTATCCGAAGTGTATCCGATCGAGTAATGTTGCACGATTGATGATGTTTCACAATGTTTGACGACTATACCGATTTTCAACGAGCGTCCTCCTGTTTATCCCATTACGTAGGGGTCATCGTACCGAGAAACGCATTTGCTTTCGACCTGGTTCCAGATCAGGTTGTTAGGACATTGCATGACATGAGCGTAGCCTCCTAAGTCACACTGGAAGTACTTGCCGGGGTCTGTGTGAGGAAAGTACAGCTGATCGTGTGTGACAGCGAAGAACGTGCATGGGTTGCCCGGGACACCTGCAGACAAAAAACACCAAAAAAAGTTATATAGTTAATATTGAGCAAGTCTGTTTGCAAAACGTATATTCAGCCATCAGTAATTTTATTATATACTTGTTAAATGAAGTTTCAAATAACTCACATGCCCGTTGGGTGAAAGTCGTTCTTATGTTTTAATTTTCCACATGTCGAAAAATCAAACTTGTTTTAAAAAGCAAGTTTCCAAAATTTAGTGATTTTTTAAAACTGGAATTTACACCAACCGGTGTCCTGACCTATGTTATGTTTTGGGCTTTTGTGTTTCTGTGTATTAAACAAAAGTAGACTAAGTAGCTCAATGGTACGTTATATCCTTATGAACGTGGAGAAATGTAAAAGAGGCGCTTAGTTACAGCTGTTGATCGTACAATTACTGATATAACGTATGTTTTAACTATGATTCGTACAGGCCTCCATTTCGTTGACTGGTGCTAGTTGGACCTCAACTGGGATAAATGCTTCACCAAGTATGAAATCTGGTGACGCAAACATCCGAGGAACCTGTGCGAAAGCCGAAGACTCACCCGGTGATAACTGGTCCCCGTATGCTGACCCAAGCACTGTGCCGGGCGGAAGGGAACACCTCTTAAGTTGTGGGTCGAAGATCAGATGTTCCGAACACCTCACGGGCATTAGGAGGCCGGGCCTAACACATTGATAATAAGTGGTGTTGTCACGGGGGTTCGGGAAGTAAATGTTCCCATTCTGTATGTTCACTTCCGTGCAGTCGTTGGGTGGATGCGCATGGCTATCCGTGTGTGAGGCGGGTGGGTTTGTCGTCTGCAAATGATTCTATAACGAGTCGCCGGGATTAATAAATTGTTCATGTCAATGTAGTATGATAGTTTTATTTTATTTTTATTCACATTTGGATATAAAACGTATCCCATAAATATCATTACATGTGTTGTCATGGTGATATTTGAGAGACGCCTACATTACATAGGTTCCATGTGGTCATTGACCTCCATGTGACATTCAGAATGTCGAGTATTACACGTTTTTTGATAAGCAAAACACCAGCAACTAAAACCGTACCTGACTGACCCCGCAATCCAAGGACGCCCGACTGTAAACTTCTCCATATGGGCACTGAATGATGAACATTCGGTGGCCACTCTCGCACTGCAGGTACTTCCGGTTGTCGGACGGGTGGGGAAATTTGATCACGCTGCCCGGTTGAACTCCGATACACACGTTTGTGAGATCGTCTATCGTTATTGGAAATGCACAATTATATATCAATTTAATTTGTTTAAATTAAAATTAAATAAAAGCATGTACCTTTAAATAAAATTCGGTTGTGATAAACAAACACATTATGGCTTGCTGGCCAACCTCTCAATATGAACTTCTTAGTGATTTATTGTGTCATTTTTTAACTACTTATTTTTATTAAAACATATTTAACTGCCAACTACAAATCCAAACGGTCAGATAAATTGACAATAAATCAAAGTTTATTAAAAACGTTCTAAACTATACTAAGGCTCTACGAGAAAGTCAGAAACAAATATTACATGGCAAATAACTTGATCAACAGCAAAGCTATAAACAATAAATGCATATTGTTCAGATAAAAACAAAACATAACTATAGTTAGAAAAAAAGAAAGAAGAACAGAAAAGGGAAATAATGAAAGAAGACAGGAGAAACTTCAAAGATAATGATATGATTCTTGATGGCAACCCAGCATGACTGTAGTCATCCTACGTATCAGTGGTCGCCGAATTGTTCCGTATTCTAAACATACGTTGAATAATCAAACCCCCTTAGTCCGCCTATACTTACCAAAACACTGGTTGGCCTGTCGTTTGTCTGCAATAGTAAAATATGTATTTTTTTACTTGGCGTGGATAGGAAAAAATCGATGCAGCTTTAAAACATTTAACATTTAACATTGATACCAGTCTCTCTGGGTTTCTTAATGTTAAACCCAGTCCCAGAACAACAACAACCTACAAAATTACATACAAGAATTAATTGAAACGAAGGCTGTCTTACAGCCTGTATGCTAAAAAAATCATCGATGTATAACATGAAGCAGCGAGAAACAAATAATTGTAGTAAGTGATAACACAAGTTAAGAAAACGAACCACCGAAATAAAACAATTAAATACATAACATTGTTTCTAAACCGATGAATATAAATAATGAAACAGGCCGGCACATATTTCCCTTTTTTTAAATATTTAGTTAAATAAATTACGATACTAATAAATATATAGTAAAATCGTCTGTTTGCAATAAGCACATGCTTCCTTAGACTTCTTGTATGGAAAATATCCTGGCTAGAATTGAATGTGTTCTATTTAACGGTGAAATATATCAAATAACGTAGCAAAACCACACAGCTGAACTAAATTGCTAACTTGAGTTCGAATCATTTTAGAATAAATAAGTAGGTAAATATAAAAGTTAATTGCTGATAATATATAAGTTAAAATAAATGAAAGATTACAAATAAAGTCCACGATTATATTATGGTTTGCAAAACAGAATGTTTAGTACATCTATCTATAGATATAGAGACATTTGTTTTTACAAACTAACCTCTTGACAGCGGATTGCCTGCCACAAGCCCCAAACACAGCACGAAACACGCAGTCCGAATTGTAAACTTGACCATCATTGCTATCGTGTAGCAAGTTATCATATGTCTGGTGTCATTCATATCAAGTGTCCTTTTATATCGGATTTGAAATTGGCAAATTACGTCATGGACTCCTAAACTCCTAAAAGTTCATATCAGTCTTTACCCAAAGCATGAATCAAGTCGCTCATGATTGACTTAATATATATATATATATATATATATATATATATATATATATATATATATATATATATATATATATATATATATATATATATATATATCCGCTGCATTGACGTGTCATTTTTTCTAAAAGCGGCAGAATGAAATTGTTCATAACATCGCATGTTGTCAATGAAGCCTTTTGGAAACCTTGGTAAATCAGTCAAAACGCTAGTTGTGGTCGGACATGCATTCCAAAATGTCCCGGTTTATTCAGGCTTAAAATGGCGTTTAAAATCGCTGTTGCTGAGCATGACTGACTCTCGAGGCATTTACACATATGGCTTATGACAAAATGGCGCAGCATGATACCAACGAGGTGACAAAACCATCTTTATCACAGTTTGTCTTCTGTCATGACACATCAAATACCATTGTTAACCATAGCCGGTAGTATAAAAGACATTTCAAAATTATTCAGAGATTAGCTGTTACCAAAAGATAGCAGGTGAATTATATTTGTAGGTATGGTGGGACAAAGTATATTTAATTATAACGTTTTGTGTGTTTTAAATGGGTTGATGCTATATTCCTTTTGACAATGATGTAAGACAATTGTAACTGACGTAATGCTTTTTTTCTGTTAGAATTCTTGATTATTCATCATTTTAATGATTTTAACAATTTGATATTTTTTTTTTAATTTGATATCGATGATGAGGTTGTCTAGTAGTGAACGATACGTTAAGGGAGTTCTTTAGACCATTTTATTTAAACAACAGTACACACCTTCTATAGTGATCGGGGCTGGAAATATTCTGCAATACAATTGTAGACGATAGCAACTATATAAAATTTCTGAGAAAATATCCATTCAGAATGTAAAAAAACATTTGTAAAAAGATTTTGACCCATAGACAGTCGTCAATCGATAATATACAATTTAATTTTATGCCAGGCAAAGATACAACTATCGTTAACATCATCCTCGAAAGATCCGCACACGCAAGAACTGGAAAAGAGAACGGTTTGCACTTATGGACATGGAAAAAGCATTTGACTGTATCCACCGACAGCGATGAGAACTTAGACCAAGCGTTTAGGTCACCAACCTGGACCTTCCAACACAAATCACTCCAGTTGGATCTAGTCAGCACTTTGATGTTGAATTAGGTATTAAAACAGAGAGTGAACATGTGCTTAGCCAACATGCTTAAAAGCCAGGGGGCTCAGCATCCGTTAAGGATGTGTCAGAGATGCATCAAAATTATCCACAGTGTATATTCTAGGGATGAAGGAAAGTTATCCATAATGGACAAGCAAAGATCGTAGCACCAAAAACCACGGAAGATACGTAAGGACTGCGACACAAAATTACCATTATGGATATATCTGGGATGCAGAAATACACATTATGTATATGCCAAAATAATCCATGATGAATTTAGGGATATGCCAGGGATACAGCACAAGTATTGAAAAAGATGTTTCACGGCGGTTACAACACAATTGTAATATATATACCAGGGATGCAGCACAATACCCCATACTAATATGCCAGGGATGCAGCAGAATTATCCATAGTGCATATTCTAGGAATGCAGCAGAATGATCCATAGTGTATATTCTAGGGATGCAGCACAATAATCCATAATACTATTCAATTGATGTACCACAATTATCCATAATGTGTGAGCCAGGTATGTAGCTCAATAATATACAATAATATTCGGTGATGCAGCACAATTATCTATAATAGATATGCAAGGGATGCAGCACAATCAATTATTCATTGATGGATATATTAGGGATGCAGCACAATTATTCGTTATAGATACTTCAGGGATACAATTATACGTTATGGATATGTCAGGAATGCAGCCCATTTATCGATAATGGTTATGCCAAGTAAGCAGCACAAATCTGCCCAAATCACGTACTATCTTAGCTCTTCCTTTCAACGGTCCATCTTAATATGGCACAAATTGCCTACTTTCATTGCTTCCATGCAAGTAATGACCAGCTTGGTATCATTCAAGCAGAGGTTGTCAAATCTATCATATAATTGGACAATAGTTAAACCATTCTTTACTATATATATCTGTGATATATCACACTTATCTTTATACCTTTATCAATTTACCTTTTTTTCTTTTTAAAGTAAACGTCAATCACGAATTATGTAAAATTTGACCCTTATGTTTTTCAATGTTAATGTAAAAGAAGACATAATTGGTTTCGGTGTTGTTGTTTTTACGGTTTACCGAGGCAAAATGTTAAGATGCATATCATGGGGAAATAATGTGCAGTTTGGCGGTCGTAAAAGTCTCCCCGTGCTTGCAATCTATGTTGTCATTGAATTCGTGCTGTAAGGATTGTTTGGTGCATTGTCCTGTGATGCGTAACAGCTCCATCTATACATGAACAGGATGCAACAACATTTTACGCTTCTTCTCTAGTCAGTTTTTCTTGATTCGAAAGTTTAATTTCATTTACGATGAACAATTGTCTATAGTTCTTCTAAAAGAAATAATACTTCTTTCGCTTCAAAATACCATGTGGACATTATTTTTCATACACGTCACTCCTTTCTTTTAACGACTACATGGCTTATCTTAGAAAACGTTAGTGCTTGGAAACGTGCATTTGAGAAACCCCTCAGGAAGTGCGAGGTTATAGCTCTGTAAAACCGGTTAAAGCACCTCAGTCGGTCCATATTGCCGACTGACTGTTCCAACGTGGTAACAGTTGAGTTTGCTCTTTTTGTTAAATGACTCATAATGGTTTTGTTCTTACTTTTACATTTGCCTTTGTCCTGTGCCTATTCAGATTTTGGTATATGTTGCAAGAGTAATAATTAGAAAACGGTTATACAACGAGTTTAAAACTAAAAATAAATGTATACATATATCGAGATAACCCAAGGTATAATCGAATCAACAACTGTTTAACCAGAATATAACCCTTTCCCCCATTTTTGTGCTTTGTTTGTTATTTACTTTTCATGTATTTTTTTATGCTTTTTTATTTTTTTATTTATTTTTTATTTTTTTGTATTGTCCTCTGAGCTTTTCCAGACACGCAATAAACTACAATGTTTAAACAATAGCGGTTAGCGCTAAAGCTAACCGCCGTTATTGGAGGTCGATTATTGCTGTACACATTTTATCAAGGCATGGTGGGTAAGAGCACCGGCATGACTATGGAAATTGTCTGACTGTACAGTCTATGTATGCACCGTCTCAGCTACTTCCTTTTCCGTCCAGCATTTTAGAATTGCAAGCACAAATAATTTGGTCTTACGATTTTTTGTAAATTTAGTCATTAAAAGCCCACCCACCACACCCTTGAATTAGTTAAGTTTTGACAGTAATATTGTTTTTATTGTAAATTTACAAATTTAGATTACCCTTGTGTATGATGCAGAATGCGCTTGGTCGCTTTGTTTTGTTTTCTTGTTTCAGTTGATTACAACTGGTTGTTTTGATTGGGAGCATCGGCGGCCAGAGAGGGAGTAAGGAATGGTATGGTTCCCGTTTAAACTTGCAAGAGGCAAAAAACATGGAGGGCGGACAGAAGGCAGCATAATCCGAATATTAATGTAATTAATATAGGTTATTTCTTAGTTTTAAAACGGGCATGAGCAACGTTTGCAAATCGGCACGATTTCTGTTTCCCAGGATCAGCTGAGCAGCAGACAGCACAGTCCGAACAGAAAAGTAATCATCAATTTAGTTAATAAGTAGGTTAAAAACAGGCATTTACCATGTCAGTGTCTGCACATCTGACATAGACATGGGATTTCGTAATTGAGCAGCCTGGCACGATTTCTGTTTCCCAGGATTAGCCATGTTTGCAGGTGGCGGAATTTCCTTTGAAAGTTGCAACTTGATTATTTTATAAATGTGAAGCCTGTTAAATTGCAGCCTATTGGGGCATATATGTTTGAGCCTATTGGGGCATACAGTTTCAGACTATTAGAGCATACAGTTTCAGCCTTGTGGGGCATACAGTTTCAGCCTAGTTGGGCCATACATTTTCAGCCTTTTGGGGCATGTATAGTTTCAGCCTTTTGGGGCATGCATAGTTTCAGCCCTTTGGGGCATACAGTTTCAGCCTTTTGGGGCATACAGTTTCAGCCTTTTGGGGCATACAGTTTCAGCCTTGTGGGGCATACAGTTTCAGCCTAGTTGGGCCATACATTTTCAGCCTTTTGGGGCATGCATAGTTTCAGCCTTTTGGGGCATGCATAGTTTCAGCCCTTTGGGGCATTCATGTACAGTTTCAGCCTTTTGGGCATACAGTTTCAGCCTTTTGGGGCATAACGATGCGTACAGTTTCAGCCTAGTTGGGCATACGCTTGAATATGGGGGTCTATATTACGGATGGCTGTCTTCGGTCGCCCTAAACGACTAATTGTCCGGTGTACCTGCTTTGACAGTGGCTTAGCACGATGGAGACGGGAACCATGCCCATAAACTGCCATTACCGAAGTGTTACTAAATTGTATTGTGTTGTATATCTAAAGAATTAAAATAAATGTGTGTTAATTTTAAGTTGCCTTGTCATGTATGAGCTGTCTGAACGGGGACGCGGCATGGGTGAACAAGCGTTATGTCTGCCTTCATTTCTCTAAAGTGAAAGCTTCTGTTAATTAAATATGGAAGAGTGGAAGCTGTTCACCCGTGGGGCGTTGTTGTTCCTTCAGACTCGAGTCTCCCAATAATATGAATGATTCACTGCATATTTACATTTAATTTTATTTTACCGAATGATATCTATAACATTATGTGTGCTTTGTATTTCACAAAGCAGTGTGTAGATGTTCTAACATTTAACTTCAGTATAGTTTGCAGTATTATATTATTTAAGTTGATTGCGAGGCGCTTTATATACTCATATATCATTTATTTATTGCTCATGTGTTAACCAGATCTTAGCTTTTTCTGTTATAGTGTTCCTGATTTCATTCCGTTCTGGATTACTCCTAATAAAGGGGCATATTGTAAGCAGACCAACTTTGATTGGATAATTTCTAAAATTGTTTGTCATGTAAGAAAAACATCACCAGAAAGTGTGAGATTAAAGCTCTCAAAACGGTTTAAGCAAACCAGTTGCTGTTTTTTGATCAACAGATCGGTTTTGTCAATGTTACATGTACACTTGATCTGCATGTGTAAATCTTTGTCGAGTGCTAGTTTAAATTTTAATGAATGTTATTTTATATTTATCATATTTTCGTTTTTGCAGTAGTATAGCTCTCAAATCGCACTGTTGTTTTTGCACAGAAACCAGCTACTTGATCTATGTTAAATTCGATGACGATGATTGTACTTTATGATAACGAAGAAATACTTTTAAAACTTGTATAAAAATCAACGCAAAAGAGACATACGCATTATTGGCGCCGCTCTTATGGAATGGATTTTTTATGGGAACGATATTATAGCAATCAATTACATGATGTCGCTGGTGTTCTTTGATGCCCTTTTCAGAGAAATAACCGAGTGTTCCGGTTTTTTAACAGTGTATCTTGCAACAATAAATCTTAGCTTGCCTGTTTATAAATAGTAGCAGACATTAACTCGCAGCCGTTTGGCGAGATCTTAACATAAAAAAAACAAAGTATGCCGATGTAGGCAATGTAGCTTGTAATTACAGATGCAGCAGACAACAAGGAAGAATACAAAGTCGCAGATAGTTTACTAAAAATATTTATGTAATGAATCGACTGTAAATTTAGAGTGTATAAAGAGTAGCCATCTTTATGTTTACAGAGCATACTCTCTACGACGCCTGGGATGTCTTACATCCATGCTCTTTCTTGTAAATTTATTAATCTTGTCCAGCCGTTAATGGTGTCCAGGCTGTTCTGGTATTTATATAGATTATGGATAGCAGTCTTTGTTCCCAAATAATTTAGGGTCAGATGTTTTCATTTACGTTTAGCTTGATGTATTTTGCGTGTGTTCTCGCTCATTCAATAAGGTCACCAAATCAAACTAAACACACAAACATATATATATTATAAAAATAATCATGATTCAAGGTAATTGTCAACTTTTTACACCTGTACTGTTGTAAATAAGTGAAAACAAGACAAAACCAGATTTGCATTTTACCTTTATTTGAAATAAAAACGCATCATATGAAACAATTAAGTTAGCATGTTTAAATTAGCATACATTACTGTATGACACACTGGTAATTATTGCATTTAATGTTTTGACATTTGATCTTATTTGTAAGCTAAACACAAATATACTTCGGTTACGAAGCGAAAGAAAGTGCAATATGCAAGTATGTTTTGAATATTAAGTCGTCCTGTAAATAGAAAAGTCTTTGCATTCGTGAATTGCATGTACAGTCTCACCTTCATCAACTGTTCAAATTTTCTTTAAGGCCCGGGTTTAATGCTTAATGTAAACAACAATAAATAAATCATAATTCGCCAATAAAGGGAGAAAACTGCAATCGAACAATTGCAAGAAAATGGCCATGCATTAAATAGATTGCACTAGTAAAACCCATCTTGCGATATTGTACGGGAGTTTGTGTTTTAAAAACGATGTTGAACGAGTGTATACAATCTAGCCGATGTTTCACGATTGTATTTCTTTTATCCAGCTTTAACGACTGTTTTCGATCGGGCGATTGTGTTCGATCTATCCGAAGAGTATACGAAGTGTATCCGATCGAGTAATGTTGCACGATTAATGATGTTTCACGATCTTTGACGACTTTGACAACCGATTTTCCACGACAGCCTCCGGTTTATCCGAAAAGGTTGGGGTCCTGGAACTGATAATCGCACTCGCCCTTGGCCTGGTTCCAGATCAGGTTGTCAGGACATATCATGACATGGGCGTAGCCTCCTAGGTCACACTGGAAGTACTTGTCAAGGTCCTTGTGTGGGAAGAACAGCTGATTGTGTGTGATAGCGTAGAACGTGCATGGGTTGCCCGGGACACCTGCAGACAAAAAACACCAAAAAAAGTTTTACTGCAGCATATATTTTATATTAAGCAAGCATGTTTTCAGAACGCATATTAAGCTATTAGTAATCTTATTATATACTTGTTAAATGCAGTTTCAAATTACTCACATGCCCGTTGGATGAAAATCGTTTTTATGTTTTAATTTCCCCCTGGCGAAAAATCAAACTTATTTTAAAAAAATCACCAAAGAACATCATGATTTTTTAGTTTTAAAAGTGTAATTTACACCAACCGGTGTCCAGTCCTCTGTAATGTTACGGTCATCATTCAATACACAATTTGACAAACTTTTGTGCTTCTGTGTATTAAACATCCGTAGACTAAGTTGCTCAATGGTTACTGTATCGTCTTTTTACTACGTCGGCCATGGTGTTATATCCTGCCTGATTGATGTGGAGAAATGTTAAAGGGGCGCTTTGTTACAGCTGTCAATAGTACAATTAATGATATAACGAATGTTTTAACTATGATTCGTGCAGGCCTCAATTTCGCTGACTGGTGCTAGTTGGACCTCAACTGGGGCAAGTGCTTCACCAAGTATGAAATCTGGTGACGCAAACATCTAAGGAACCTGTGCGAAAGCCGAAGACTCACCCGGTGACAACTGGTCCCCGTATGCTGACCCAAGCACTGTGCCAGGCCGCAATGAACACCTCTTAAGTTCTGTGTCGAAGATCAGATGTTCCGGACACCTCATGGGCATCAGGAGGCCGAGCTTAATACATTGATAAAAAGTGGTGTTGTCATGGGGGTTCGGGAAGAAAATGTTCCCATTCTGTATGTTCACTTCCGTGCAGTTGTTGAGTGGACGCGCATGGCTGTCAGTGTGTGAGGCGGGTGGGTTTGTCGTCTGCAAATAATTGTATAACGATTAGCCAGGATTAATAAATTGGGCATGTTAATGCGGTATGGTACAATTAGTCCTAATTTTTTATTCACATTTGGACATAAAATGTCCCATAAATATCATGGCATATGTTTGCATGGTAATATTTGAGAGACGCCTGCATCACATAGGTTCCACGAGGTCAGACCTCCATATGACATTCAGAATGTCGGATATTACATGTATTTTGATCAGAGGCAGACACAAGCAACTAGAATCGTACCTGACTGACCCCGCAATCCAAGGTCGCTCGGCTGAAAACTTCTCCATATGGACACTGAATGATGAACATTCGGCGGCCACTGGCGCACTGCAGGTACTTCCGGTTGTCGGACGGGTGAGGAAATTTGATCACGTGGTTCGGTTTATCTTCGACACACACGTTTTGGGTATCGTCTATCGTTAAAGGAAATACAAAATTATATACTGATTAAGTTGGAATTAAGTAAAATTAAATAAAAGCATTTCCCTCAAATAAGATTTGAATGTGATAAACAAACAATTAAGGTTTACTGGCCAACCTCTCAATATTTACGTCAAAGTGATAAATTGTGTCATTTTGGTGTTTTTTTAACTACTTATCTTTTATTAAAACATAATTAAATGCGAACTTCAAGTCTAAGCGGTCAGATAAATTGACAATAAATCATTTATTCAAAAGTTCCAAACTAAGGCTCTTCCCATGAGAAAATTAGAAACTAATATAACAAGGCAAATAACTGGATCAACAGCAAAGTAATAAACAATAATAAATGCATGAATATTGTTCAGATAGAAACAAAACATAACTATAGTTACAGAAAAAAGAAAGAAGAACAGAAAAGTGAGATATTGAAAGAAAAAAAGAGAATCTTCAAAGATATAAATGATATGATTCTTGATGGCAACCCAGCATGACTGTAGCCATGTCACGTATCAGTGGTAGCCGAATTGTTCCGTGTTCTAAACATACGTTAAATAATCCAACTCCCTTAGTCTGTCCTACTTACCAAAACACTGGTTGGCCTGTCGTTTGTCTGCAATAGTAAAATATTTATTTTATTACTTGACGTGAAAAAGGAAAAAATCGATGCAATTTTAAAACATTTAACATTGAAACCAGTCTCTCTGGATTTCTTAATGTTTAACCCAGTCCCGGAACAGCCACTACAACATATAACATTACATACAAGTACAAGACAGAGTTGGAAGGAAGGCTGATTTACAACAGTCCTAAAGCCGGTATACAGCACACAGAAATCATCGGTGTATAACATGAAGTAGCAGAAATCTTCTTTGAGACCTGTAGTAAATGATAAACGAAACACAAGTTAACGAAAAGAACAACCTGAATTAAACATTTAAATACATATTGTCTTTAAAGCATATAAATAATGAAACAGACCAGCACACATTTGCTTCTTTTAAATTCTTAGCTAAATAAATGACGATACTAATAAATATATAGTAGAAATCAATGTCGAAATATATGCTCTTTTATATAGATAACGTTTTGAAACGTTTGGCAAGTTTTGAAAACAAAATTGAACATAAATTCTTATTTGTTTAGCAATATCTTGGTAAGTGATTATCACCGAAGAGAGTTCATGGAATTAGTGTAGCAACAACGTAGAAAGTACAATTGCAGTCCATAGCAACACAAACATTTTTTTTTTTAGAAAATAATAAATACTAATGGACATATCCAACAACATCGAAGGTGTTTTGTTTTTTCATAAATTCGTGATGAAAAAAGTAATTACCGAATTGAGTGTCGGTACTATATTTCCATTAATTTGTTTGCACTAAGCACATGCTTTCTTAGACTTCTTGTATGGAACACACCCTGGCTAGTTAACGTGCTCTGTTTAACGGTGAAATTTGTCAAATAACGCAACAGAAGCACACAGCTGAACTAAATTGCTAACTTGAGTTCGAACAAATAAGGTAAAAGTAAATAGGAAAATTAACTGCTTATAAGAACTAGTTAAAAAAAACAAGAGTACGCATACAGTTCACGATTACATTTCAGTTTGAAAAAAATATGTAGGAGACAAAATGTATTTTTACATCTAAGATGCGAAACTAACCTCTTGACAGCGGATTGCCTGCCACAAGGTCCAAACACAGCACGAGACACACCATCCAAATAGTAAACCTCTCCATCTTTGCTCACGGGTAGCGAGTTATCACATGCGACTGGGCTCATTCTAATCAAATGTCCTTTTATATCGGAATTGAAATCGGCAAATTACGTCATAGACTCATAAAAAATCATATCAGTCCGCACTCAAAGCATAAGTCAGTCGCTCATGATTCACTTAATATATTTTTTTCTTATTGCACCCCCACTACCCACTTGTCATCGTGTTTCTAGAAACGACATGAGGAAATTGTTAAGAACATCGCATGTTATCAATGAAGCTGTTTGGAAATCTGGACCAATCATTCAAAACTCTGGCTGTGGTCGGAAATACATTCCAAAATGACGCGGATTATTCAGGCTTAAAATGGCACTTTTGATCTCTGTTGCTGAGCATGAATGACTGTCTGTCGAGGCACTCACACATATGGCCATAGAAAAAATGGCGCAGCATGATACCAACGAGGTGACAAAATCATCTTTATCACAGTGTACCTACCGTCATGACACATCAAATACCATTGTCAACCATAGCCGGTAGCATAAAAGACATATCAAAATTATTCCGGGATCAGATGTTAGCTGGGGATTTATTTGTGTAGGTATGGAGGTACAAGATAAATTATATTTAATTATTTCCAGTTGATGTAATTTGAAATCATAGATACAAATATATGACTGTTTTGTGTCATTTTACCAAAGGCGTGCTACTGTGGAATTTATAGGTAAAACAGCCAATATTAACCGCGGTGTTAACAAATTTACAAACAGGACGATTTAAGAAAATTACATTTGCGGAAAACACAAAAACTATCACAATACCAGCACTCGTCAGTCTTAGTTTAAAAATGAATTGATTCCAAATAACAAAACGTTTAAACCTTTATAGCGCACTGTTCACAGAATTAAATGTTGATATCTCACACAGGTGCGAATAAATTTTCATAATGCGTGATTTACAAATTATGACGTTTCGTGTTTTAAATGAGTTAATGCTGTATTCATTTTGAATGAGTTAATGCTGTATTCCTTTTGAATGAGTTGATGCTGTATTCCTTTTGAATAAGGTGACGCTGTATTCCTTTTGAATGAGGTGACGCTGTATTCCTTTTGAATGAGGTTATGCTGTATTCCTTTTTGAATGAGGTTATGCTGTATTCCTTTTGAATGAGGTGACGCTGTATTCCTTTTGAATGTGGTGACGCTGTATTCGTTTTGAATGAGGTGACGCGGTATTCCTTTTGAATGTGGTGACGCTGTATTCGTTTTGAATGAGGTGACGCGGTATTCCTTTTGAATGTGGTGACGCTGTATTCCTTTTGAATGAGGTGACGCTGTATTCCTTTTGAATGAGGTTATTCTGAATTCCTTTTGAATGAGGTGACGCTGTATTCCTTTTGAATGAGGTGACGCTGTATTCCTTTTGAATGAGGTTATGCTGTATTCCTTTTGAATGAGGTTATGCTGCATTCCTTTTGAATGAGGTGACGCTGTATTCCTTTTGAATGAGGTTATGCTGTATTCCTTTTGAATGTGGTGACGCTGTATTCCTTTTGAATGAGGTGACGCTGCATTCCTTTTGAATGAGGTTATGCTGTATTCCTTTTGAATGAGGTGACGCTGTATTTCTTTTGAATGAGAGGTGACGCTGTATTCCTTTTGAATGAGGTTATTCTGAATTCCTTTTGAATGAGGTGACGCTGTATTTCTTTTAAATGAGTTGCGTCACCTCATTCCTCCTGACAATGAAGTAAGACAATAGTAATTGACGTGATGCCACTGTTAGCACTTTTCTGTGGAAACTCATTATTTATCATCATTCTAATGATTTTAACAATTTAAATTTAAAATCTAGGACGAGGTTGTCTCGTAGTGAATTATACACCAAAGACATTCCATGTACCATGTTCCATAAACAACAGTTCAAGCCGCCGGGCCTAGATCCAAACCAGACTGACAATATCCTCCAGTAAAAGACGAAAGCAAATTTGCAACATGTCTGAGAAAATATCCATTCAGAATATGTAGGAACATTCCAAAAAAGATTTTGATTTTGATCCATAGACAGTTGTCAATTGGTTTATGCAGTTTGATTTTATGCCAGGATACGAAACAATCACCGTCAACATCATTGACAACAGATCCGCCCACGCACAAATACTGGAAAAGAGAAAACTAATTGTTGCATTTGCCGACATGAAAAAGGCATTTGACCGCCGTGTCCAACCAGAGTGATGAAAACTTGACCTAGTGTTCAGGTCAACAAGGGGCACCTCAATCATAATTATCCATAATGGATATGTCAGGGAAGCAGCAGAATTATCCATAATGGATATGGCAGCGTTGAAGTTGAATTATCCATAATGGATATGTCAGGGTTGAGGTTGAATTATCCATAATGTATATGTCAGGGATGCAGTAGAATTATACATAATAGATATATCAGGGAAGCAGCAGAATTATCAATAATGGATATGCCAGGGTTGCAGAATTATCCGTAATGCATATGTCAGGGTTGAGGTTGAATTATTCATAATGAATATGTCAAGGATGCAGTATATTGATCTATAATGTATATACCAGGGTTGCGGTAGAATTAACTATAATGGATATGTCATGGATGCAGTAGAATTATCCATGATGGATATGCCAGCGTTGCAGCAGAATTATTCATAATGGATATGCCAGGGATGCAACTGACCTATCTATGAGAAATATGCCAGGGATATAGCACAATTATCCATAATCAATATGTCAGGATAGCACTATTATCCGAAACAGATGGATCATGGGTGCAGCAAAATTTCCGGAAATGGATATGTAGCTCACTTATTCGTATTTGATGTGTCAGAAATGCAGCACAATTATTGGTAATATATTTGCCAGGGCTCCAGCACAAAGTTCGGTGATGGGTGTTAGGAGTGTAGCACAATTAGCCGTTTATAGATAGGCCAGGTGTGCAGTACCATTTAGTGATGCCCAATGTTCCATAATGGATATGTCGGTGATGTAGCATAATTATTCATTATAGATATACCATGAATTTAGAACAGTTATTAATAATGGACACAAGGGTGCAGCATATATAGCAGTAAAGGATACACCAGGGATAAAGGACAATTATCCATTATATTTATCTGGGATGTAGCATAATAATTGGTTATGGGTGTACCAGGGGTGCACAATACTTATCGGTAACTGATGTGTCAGTGATGTAGTACAATAATCTGTTATGGATAAGCCAGGGACTCAGTATAATAATCCGTTATGGATGTGTCAGGAATGCAATACAATAATGTGTTATGGGCATGTCAGGGATGAAGTACAATAATTCGATATGGGCATGTCAGGAATGCAGTACAATAATTCGTTATGGGCATGTCAGGGATGCAGTACTATAATCCGTTATGGATGTGTCAGGAATGCAGTACAATAATCCATTATGGATGTGTCAGGGATGCAGCAGTACTAACCATAAAATTGAAAAATGCCATGGATGCAGCACACAAGTATGCTATATGGATGTCAGGGATGCAGAATAATTGTTCATAATTGATGTTTCATGTATGCAGCACAAATATCGACGATTGACCTGTTAGGGATGCAGCACTAATATCCGCTATGGGCATGTCAAGGATGCAGTACAATAATCCATTATGGCTGTGTCAGGGATGCAGTACAATAATCCGCTATGGGCGCGTCAGTGATACAGTACATTAACTCCGTTATGGATGTGCTAGTGTTGCAGTACAATAATCCGCTGTGGGCGTGTCAGGGATGAAGTAAAATAATCTGTTATTGCTGTGTCAGGGATGCAATACAATAATCTGTTACGGATCTGTCAGGGATGCAATACAATAATCCGTTATGGCTGTGTCAGGGATGCAGTACAATAATCAGCTATGGGCGTGTCAGTGATACAGAACAATAATCCGATGTGGGCGTGTCAGGGATGCAGTAAAATAATCCGTTGTGGGCGTGTCAGGGATGAAGTACAATAATCTGTTATTGCTGTGTCAGGGATGCAGTACAATAATCCGTTATGGATGTGTCAGGGATGCAATACAATGATCTGTTACGAATGTGTCAGGGATGCAATACAATAATCCGTTATGGCTGTGTCAGGGATGCAATACAATAATCTGTTACGGATGTGTCAGGGATGCAATACAATTATATGTTACGGTTACGGATGTGTCAGGGATGTAATACAATAATCCGTTATGGATATGTCAGGGATGCAATACAATAATCTGTTACGGATGTGTCAGGGATGCAGTACAATAATCCATTATGGCTGTGTCAGGAATGCAATACAATAATCCGTTATGGCTGTGTCAGGAATGCAGTATAATAGTCAATTATGGCTGTGTCAGGGATGCAGTACAATAATCTGTTATTGCTGTGTCAGGGATAAAGTACAATAATCCATTATGGCTGTGTCAGGGATGCAGTATAATAATTCATTATGGCTGTGTCAGGCATGCAGTATAATAATCCATTATGGCTGTGTCAGTGATGCAGTACAATAATCCGTAATGGATGTGTCAGGGATGCAATACAATAATCTGTTACGGATCTGTCAGGGATGCAATACAATAATCCGTTATGGCTGTGTCAGGGATGCAGTACAATAATCCGCTATGGGCGTGTCAGTGATACAGAACAATAATCCGATGTGGGCGTGTCAGGGATGCAGTAAAATAATCCGTTGTGGGCGTGTCAGGGATGAAGTACAATAATCTGTTATTGCTGTGTCAGGGATGCAATACAATGATCTGTTACGAATGTGCCAGGGATGCAGTACAATAATCCGTTATGGATGTGTCAGGGATGCAATACAATGATCTGTTACGAATGTGCCAGGGATGCAATACAATAATCCGTTATGGCTGTGTCAGGGATGCAATACAATAATCTGTTACGGATGTGTCAGGGATGCAATACAATTATATGTTACGGTTACGGATGTGTCAGGGATGCAGTACAATAATCCGTTATGGATGTGTCAGGGATGCAATACAATAATCTGTTACGGATGTGTCAGGGATGCAGTACAATAATCCATTATGACTGTGTCAGGAATGCAATACAATAATCCGTTATGGCTGTGTCAGGAATGCAGTATAATAGTCAATTATGGCTGTGTCAGGGATGCAGTACAATAATTCATTATGGCTGTGTCAGGCATGCAGTATAATAATCCATTATGGCTGTGTCAGTGATGCAGTACAATAATCCGTAATGGATGTGTCAGGGATGCAATACAATAATCTGTTACGGATGTGTCAGGGATGCAATACAATAATCCGTTATGGCTGTGTCAGGGATGCAATACAATAATCTGTTACGGATGTGTCAGGGATGCAATACAATTATCTGTTACGGGTTACGGATGTGTCAGGGATGCAATACAATTATCCGTTACGAATATGTCAGGGATGCACTACAATAATCCGCTATGGATGTGTCAGGGATGCAATACAACAATCTGTTACAGATGTGTCAGGGATGCAGTACAATAATCCATTATGGCTGTGTAAGGAATGCAATACAATAATCCGTTATGGCTGTGTCAGGAATGCAATACAATAATTCGTTATGGGCATGTCAGGGATGAAGTACAATAATTCGTTATGGGCATGTCAGGAATGCAGTACAATAATTCGTTATGGGCATGTCAGGGATGCAGTACTGTAATCCATTATGGATGTGTCAGGAATGCAGTACAACAATCCATTATGGATGTGTCAGGGATGCAGCAGTACTTACCATAAAATTGAAAAATGCCATAGATATAGCACACAAGTATGCTATATGGATGTCAGGGATGCAGAATAATTGTTCATAATTGATGTTTCATGTATGCAGCACAAATATCGGCGATTGACCTGTTAGGAATGCAGCACCAATATCCGCTATGGGCATGTCAAGGATGCAGTACAATAATCCGTTATGGCTGTGTCAGGGATGCAGTACAATAATCCGCTATGGGCGTGTCAGTGATACAGAACAATAATCCGTTGTGGGCGTGTCAGGGATGCAGTAAAATAATCCGTTGTGGGCGTGTCAGGGATGAAGAACAATAATCTGTTATTGCTGTGTCAGGGATGCAGTACAAAATCCGTTATGGATGTGTCAGGGATGCAATACAATAATCCGTTATGGATGTGTCAGGGATGCAATACAATAATCTGTTACGGATGTGTCAGGGATGCAGTACAATAATCTGTTATGGATGTGACAGGGATGCAATACAATAATCTGTTACGGATGTGTCAGGGATGCAATACAATAATCTGTTACGGATGTGTCAGGGATGCAGTACAATAATCTGTTATGGATGTGACAGGGATGCAATACAATAATCTGTTACGGATGTGTCAGGGATGCAATACAATAATCTGTTACGGATGTGTCAGGGATGCAGTACAATAATCTGTTATGGATGTGACAGGGATGCAATACAATAATCTGTTACGGATGTGTCAGGGATGCAGTACAATAATCCATTATGGTCGTGTCATGAATGCAATACAATAATCCGTTATGGCTGTGTCAGGAAAGCAGTATAATAGTCAATAATGGCTGTGTCAGGGATGCAGTATAATAATTCATTATGGCTGTGTCAGTGATGCAGTATAATAATCCATTATGGCTGTGTCAGGCATGCAGTATTATAATCTATTATGGCTGTGTCAGTGATGCAGTACAATAATCCATTATGGCTGTGTCAGGGATGCAGTATAATAATCCATTATAGATGTGTCAGTGATGCAGCATAATAATCCATTATGGCTGTGTAAGGCATGCAGTATAATAATCCATTATGGCTGTGTCAGTGATGCAGTACAATAATCCGTTATGGATGTGTCAGGGATGCAATACAATAATCTGTTACGGATGTGTCAGGGATGCAATACAATAATCCGTAATGGCTGTGTCAGGGACGCAATACAATAATCTGTTACGGATGTGTCAGGGATGCAATACAATTATCTGTTACGGGTAACGGATGTGTCAGGGATGCAATACAATTATCTGTTACGGATATGTCAGGGATGCAATACAATAATCCGTTATGGATGTGTCAGGGATGCAGTTTAATGATCTATTATGTATATACCAGGGTTGCGGTAGAATTATACATAATAAGTATGTCAGGGATGCAATAGAATTAACTATAATGGATATGTCATGGATGCAGTAGAATTATCCATAATATATATGCCAGCGTTGCAGCAGAATTATTCATAATGGATATGCCAGGGATGCAGCAGACCTATCCATGAGAAATATGCCAGGGATATAGCACAATTATCCATAATCAATATGTCAGGATAGCACGATTATCCGAAACAGATGGACCATGGGTGCAGCAAAATTTCCGGAAATGGATATGTAGCTCACTTATTCGTATTGATGTGTCAGAAATGCAGCACAATTATTGGTAATATATGTGCCAGGGCTCCAGCACAAAGTTCGGTCATGGGTGTTAGGAGTGTAGCACAATTAGCCGTTTATAGATAGGCCAGGTGTGCAGCACCATTTAGTGGTCAGGGAGGCAGCCCAATTAGCCATAATGGATATGTCGGTGATGTAGCATAATTATCCATTATATATATGCCATGAATTTAGAACAGTTATTAATAATGGACACAACGGTGCAGCATAATTATCAGTAAAGGATACACCAGGGATAAAGGACAATTATCCATTATAGATACATCTGGGATGTAGCATAATAATTGGTTATGGGTGTACCATGGGTGCACAATACTTATCGGTAACTGATGTGTCATTGATGTAGTACAATAATCTGTTATGGATAAGCCAGGGACTCAGTATAATAATCCGTTATGGATGTGTCAGGAATGCAGTACAATAATCCGTTATGGGCGTGTCAGTGATACAGTACAATAATTCGTAATGGATGTGTCAAGGATGCAGTACAATAATTCGTTATGGATGTGCTAAGGATGCAGTACAATAAACCGTTATGAGCGTGTCAGGGATGCAGTACAATTATCCGTTACGGATGTGTCAGGGATGCAGTACAATAATCCCTTATGGCTGTGTCAGGGATGCAGTACAATAATCCGTTATGTATGTGTAAGGGATGCAGTACAATAATCCGTTATGGGCGTGTCAGGGATGCAGTACAATAATCCGTTATTGCTGTGTCAGGGATGCAATGCAATAATCCGTTATGAATCTGTTAAGGATGCAGTACAATAATCCGTAATGGGCCTGTCAGGGATGCAGTACAATAATCCGTTATGAGCGTGTCAGGCATGCAGTACAATAATCCGTTATTGCTGTGTAAGGGATGCAACAGAATATTCCGTTATGGATGTGTCAGGGATGCAGTTCAAAAATCAGTTATGGGCGTGTCAGGGATGCAGTACAATAATCCGTTATGGATGTGTTAGGGATGCAATACAATAATCCATTATGGATGTGTCAAGGATGCAGTATAATAATCCATTATGGCTGTGTTAGGAATGCAGTATAATAATCTGTTACGGATGATTCAGGGATGCAATACAATAATCCGTTACGGATGTGTCAGAGGTGCAGTACAATAATCCGTTATGGATGTGTCAGGGATGCAAAATAATAATCCGTTACGGATGTGTCAGGGCTGCAGTACAATAATCCATTATGGCTGTGTCAGAGATGCAGTACCAGTATCCGTTACGGATGTGTCAGGGATGCAGTACAATAATCCATTATGGCTGTGTCAGGGATGCAGTACAATATTCCGTTACGGATGTGTCAAGGATGCAGTACAATATACCGGTATGGGCGTGTCAGTAATACAGTACAATAATCCGTTATGGATGTCAGGGATGCAGTTCAATAATCCATTATGGCTGTGTCAGTGATGCAGTACAATAATCCGTTATGGCTGTGTCAGGGATGCAATACAATAATCCGTTATTGCTGTGTCAGGGATGCAGTACAATAATCCATTATGGCTGTGTCAGGGATGCAGTACTATAATCCGTTATGGCTGTGTCAGGGATGCAATACAATAATCCGTTATGGATGTGTCAGGGATGCAGTACAATAATCCGTTATTGACGTGTCAGGGATGCAGTACTATAATCCGTTATTGCTGTGTCAGGGATGCAGTACAATAATCCGTTATGGCTGTGTCAGAAATGCAGTAAAATAATCCATTATGGCCGTGTCAGGGATACAGTACAATAATTTATTATGCCTGTCTTAGGGATGCAGTACAATAATCCATTATGGCTGTGTCACGGATGTAGTACAATAATCCGCTATGGCTGTAAGGGATGCAGTACAATAATCCGTTATGGCTGTGTCAGGAATGTAGTACAATAATCCGGTGTGGCTGTGTCAGGGATGTAGTACAATAATCCGTTATGGCTGTAAGTGATGCAGTACAATAATCCGTTATGGCTGTAAGGGATGCAGTACAATAATCCATTATGGCTGTGTCAGGGATATAGTACAATAATCCGTTATGGCTGTAAGGGATGCAGTACAATAATCCGTTAAGGCTGTGTTAAGGATGCAGTACAATAATCCGTTATTGCTGTGTCAGGGATGCAGTACAATAATCCATTATGGCTGTGTCAGGGATGCAGTACTATAATCCGTTATGGCTCTGTCAGGGATGCAATACAATAATCCGTTATGGATGTGTCAGGGATGCAGTACAATAATCCGTTATGGCTGTGTCAGGGATGCAATACAATAATCCGTTATTGACATGTCAGGGAGGCAGTACTATAATCCGTTATTGCTGTGTCAGGGATGCAGTACAATAATCCGTTATGGCTGTGTCAGGAATGCAGTAAAATAATCCATTATGGATGTCTTAGGAATGCAGTACAATACTCCATTATGGCTGTGTCAGGGATACAGTACAATAATCCATTATACATGTCTTAGGAATGCAGTACAATACTCCATTATGGCTGTGTCAGGGATACAGTACAATAATCCATTATGCCTGTCTTAGGGATGCAGTACAATAATCCATTATGGCGGTGTCAGGGATGTAGTAAAATAATTCGTTATGGCTCTGTCAGGGATGCGGTAAAATAATTTGTTATGGCTGTGTTAGGGATGCAGTACAATAATCTGTTATTGCTGTGTCAGGGATGCAGTAAAATAATTCGTTATGGCTCTGTCAGGGATGTAGTACAATAATCCGTTATGGCTGTGTCAGGGATGTAGTACAATAATCCGCTATGGCTGTGTCAGGGATGTAGTACAATAATCCGTTATGGCTGTAAGGGATGCAGTACAATAATCCGCTATGACTGTAAGGGATGCAGTACAATAATCCATTATGGCTGTAAGGGATGCAGTACAATAATCCATTATGGCTGTGTCAGGGATGCAGTAAAATAATTCGTTATGGCTCTGTCTGGGATGTAGTACAATAATCCGTTATGGCTGTGTCAGGGATGTAGTACAATAATCCGCTATGGCTGTGTCAGGGATGTAGTACAATAATCCGTTATGGCTGTAAGGGATGTAGTACAATAATCCGCTATGACTGTAAGGGATGCAGTACAATAATCCGTTATGGCTGTAAGGGATGCAGTACAATAATCCATTATGGCTGTGTCAGGAATGTATTACAATAATCCGGTATGGCTGTGTCAGGGATGTAGTACAATAATCCATTATGGCTGTGTCAGGGATATAGTACAATAATCCGCTATGGCTGTGTAAGGGATGTAGTACAATAATCCATTATGGCTGTGTCAGGGATGTAGTACAATAATCCGCTATGGCTGTAAGGGATGCAGTACAATAATCCGTTATGGCTGTGTTAGGGATGCAGTACAATAATCTGTTATGGCTGTGTCAGGGATGCAGTACAATAATTCGTTATGGCTGTGTCAGGGATGCAGTACAATAATCCGTTATGGCTGTGTCAGGAATGCAGTAAAATAATCCATTATGGCTGTGTCAGGGATACAGTACAATAATCCATTATGCATGTCTTAGGAATGCAGTACAATACTCCATTATGGCTGTGTCAGGGATACAGTACAATAATCCGTTATGGCTGTGTCAGTAATACAGTACAATAATCCGTCATGGCTGTGTCAGGGATGCAGTACAATAATCCGTTATTGCTGTCAGGGATGCAGTACAATAATCTGTTATTGCTGTGTCAGGGATGCAGTACAATAATCCGTTATGGCTGTGTCAGGGATGCAGTACAATAATCCGTTATGGCTGTGTCAGGGATACAGTACAACAATCCGTTATGGCTGTGTCAGGGATGCAGTACAATAATCCGTTATGGCTGTGTCAGGAATGCAGTAAAATAATCCATTATGGCTGTGTCAGGGATACAGTACAATAATCCATTATGCATGTCTTAGGAATGCAGTACAATACTCCATTATGGCTGTGTCAGGGATGCAGTACAATAATCCGTTATGGCTGTGTCAGGGATACAGTACAACAATCCGTTATGGCTGTGTCAGGGATGCAGTACAATAATCTGTTATTGCTGTGTCAGGGATGCAGTACAATAATCCGTTATGGCTGTGTCAGTAATACAGTACAATAATCCGTCATGGCTGTGTCAGGGATGCAGTACAATAATCCGTTATTGCTGTCAGGGATGCAGTACAATAATCTGTTATTGCTGTGTCTGGGATGCAGTACAATAATCCGTTATGGCTGTGTCAGGGATGCAGTACAATAATCCGTTATGGCTGTGTCAGGGATACAGTACAACAATCCGTTATGGCTGTGTCAGGGATGCAGTACAATAATCTGTTATTGCTGTGTCAGGGATGCAGTACAATAATCTGTTATTGCTGTGTCAGGGATGCAGTACAATAATCCGTTACGGATGTGTCAGGGATGCAGTATAATAATCCGTTATGGCTGTCAGGGATGCAGTATAATAATCCATTATGGCTGTCAGGGATGCAGTACAATAGTTCGTCATGGATGTCAGGGATGCAGTACAATAATCGGTCATGGATGTGTCAGGGATGAAGTACAATAATCCCTTATGGCTGTGTCACGGATGCAGTACAATAATCCGTTATGGATGTGTCAGGGATGAAGTACAATAATCCCTTATGGCTGTGTCACGGATGCAGTACAATAATCCGTTATGGATGTGTCAGGGATGAAGTACAATAATCCCTCATGGCTGTGTCACGGATGCAGTACAATAATCCGTTATGGATGTGTCAGGGATGAAGTACAATAATCCCTTATGGCTGTGTCATGGGTGCAGTACAATAATCCGTAATGGATGTAAGGGATGCAGTACAATAATCCGTTATGGCTGTGTCAGGGATGCAGTACAATAATCCGTTATGGCTGTGTCAGGGATGCAGTACAATAATCCGTTATGGATTTGTCAGGGATGAAGTACAACAATCCCTTATCGCTGTGTCACGGATGCAGTACAATAATCTGTTATGGATGTCAGGGATGAAGTACAATAATCCCTTATGGCTGTGTCACGGATGCAGTACAATAATCCGTTACGGATGTGTCAGGGATGAAGTACAATAATCCCTTATGGCTGTGTCACGGATGCAGTACAATAATCCGCTATGGATGTGTCAGGGATGCAATGCAATAATCCATTATGGATGTGCCAGGGATGAAGTACAATAATCCGTTATGGATGTGTCAAGGATACAGTACAATAATCCGTTATGGATGTGCCAGGGATGAAGTACAATAATCCGTTATGGATGTGTCAGGGATGCAGTACAATAATCCATTATGGATGTGTCAGGGATGCAGTACTATAATCCGTTATGGATGTGTCAGGAATGCAGTACAATAATCTATTATGGATATTATGTCAGGGATGCAGCAGTACTAACTATAAAAATGAAAAATGCCATGGACGCAGCACTCAAGTATTCTTTATGGATGTCAGGGATGCAGAATAATTGTTCATAATTGATATTTTATGAAAGCAGCACAAATATCAGCGATTGACCTGTCAAGGATGCAGCACCAATATCCGTAATGGATGTGTCTCCAGACCAATAGTGTAAATCCATGAGTTTGACCTTTTTGGAATCGGCCTTGTTTGCTATATAATTTTTATCAACAATGGTTTATTCAAACTGCAAATACTTTTTATGTGTACAAATAACTAAATGTGGAATAAGAGAACTCAAATACTGTAAGTACACATTCACCATCATGTTTTAATGGGAATGGGGAATAATAAACAAGGCAAAACAGGGTGTATGTATAACAGATTAATTTATTCATCACTATTCCGGGAGCTGAGGATTATACTCCCTGTGTTACATGAGAACAGTGTAGCCCCAGACTGATTCTTAGACACAGCTCACAAGGTTTAGCCACACACCTCTACATACGAGACCTTATAATGTCCATAGGAACATACTTTATGCCCTGGTTTAAAAAGGAGATTAGCACAGAGCTTCAAAATTAGTCTTTAGAAAAAAAAGTGAAAATCTGTAAGTAATTGAAAAATGTTTTTAAAAACTTTTCACACAGTTCACATGTCATTGGTTGTTATCTTCAAATAAATAAAACAAAGATTAAAGTCAACAATCATAAAAAATGCTATTTTAAATTTTTGCTTGATGTTTTTTATATAAAAAAAAAAACTGCAGCAAAAATTAGAATGCTCCATCGCTGTTTTATATTTTGAAAAAGGCCGCCTGGGCTGAAATGTCAATAAAGTGTTTATATTGAAACTGTTATATTGAGTAAATTCTCTATCAGAATATCTCTATCAGAATAATATTTATTGAGGATTACTCTAAATTAGTTGAATAACAACACTTTAAAAAAGCCTTAGTCAATGAATTCACAGTTTTAGCTATTGCTTATAAATATATTAATTTACCCGTGTGGATAAAAACATCTTATAACTGCCAGTGGGCGTGAAAGCCAGTGAGCTGTGAGCAAGATCCAGCCAGACTTCTGGACCTACAGTCTAGGTTGATCAAGGGGGTACCTGCCACTCTTATCACAGCAACTGCACATCAAATGTTCCACACCAAAAGTGAAGTTTAATAATTCCTTACTTCCAACTGACAGTTCCATAATGCCTGTGTAAAACTCACAGCAAGTTAAATACTAATTTAGTGGAAACTTTCAAGTTTTTTTGTTGTTTTTGGTGTTTTTTTCCCCAAAATTTCAAGCCTAAGTATGGGATGGCATAAAATCAGTTTAAAAACGTTTATATGTTTATACTAAATAGGAAGATTTATAAATCTTCGTTTTGTCAATACTGGATAGAAGTAGCAGACACACCCCTTAACGACAGCGTGAGACAAACTATACAATGGCACAATGTGTCAGACGTCACATTATTGCACACAATGACGTCACAACACAATGACACAGCACTTTTAAAAAGTGAGTTTTATCATTCTACCTATGTACAAAGTTACATACAGTTTGGTACAATTCTCCTACTGCTATCATTCTTTGGTTAATTCGTTAATTCTTAACAACAGGATTAAGTCAGCATTGGCAGCCATTATTTTTGTTCAACACATGTGTACATACTTCGATTCACAGTCTTAATTGAAAGATTTTACAAAGTAATTGTTAATAAGTGAACTTATTAAGTAAATTTAGGATTGCATAATCAAATGGAGAAGGGCATTAGCTGACATACTATCTTTTTTGTTAATAACTGACCTAATGAAGTCAATTTTGCAATGCATCATCAAATGAAGAAGAGTATTAGCTTATACACTATTTTTTTTGGTCAATAACTCTATCTAATTAAGTCAATCTGGCATTGCATTATCAAATGGAGAAGAGCATTAGCTAATATGCTATCTTTTTTGTTAATAACTGACCTAATGAAGTCAATTTGGCAATGCATCATCAAATGAAGAAGGGTATTAGCTTATACACTATTTTTTTTGTTAATAACTCTATCTAATTAAGTCAAATCTGGCATTGCATTATCAAATGGAGAAGGGCATTAGCTTATATATGATCTTTTTTGATAATAACTGACCTAATTAAGTCAATTTGACATTGCATTATCAATTGGAGAAGGGCATTAATTTATATACTATCTTTTTTAATAAGTGAACTTATTAAGTCAATTTGGCAATGCATTATCAAATAGAGAAGGGCATTAGCTTATATACTATTTTTTTGTAAATAACTGAACTAATTAAGTCAATTTGGCAATGCCAGGACATTAGTAGCTTATATGCTATCTTTATCTGTGTGAGAGCAGACATATGTCAAATGTGGTGGGACCCTGAAAATGATGATAATTTGGACATACACGGTAAATTAAGGTATATACACAGTTTTGAACTGACATGATGGCTTATCAATTTATGTTTTTTCATTATCTCCAAATAAAGTTGTAGTATACTTCTTAAATTGACAAATTATATTAATTTCTTCTTGATTCTACATCCGAAAAAATATACATTTCTTATATAAACATATTTTATAACATATTCTGCATGTAAAAAAAAATATTGCACAGCTTTCTTAAAAATATTTTTAGAAAATGAGAAACACAATATCTTAATTACATATTATATAAGAAACTATTTTGCATGAGGGAAGGAAAAAAAATCTGCCAATTACTATCCTTTAAAAATTATTCAAAAAATTAAGTTGTTGCTTTAGATCATATTACCAACATATTCATATAACACATCTGCAAGAATTACCCCATTCTGAAATGCCAGCCGAGAATGATTTTTTTAAAGTCATAATCAGAACATGATTGAAACATCATAACATGTTTCATTTTCATTAGGATTTTATGGAGTTACATCTTTTTTCAACAAATGTTCTACAAAAACACAGACATAAATATAATGTACAAAAATAGAAACTGTTAAAAAAGGAAAAACAAATCTAAGAATAAGCATAATCTCTGAGTTTAGTGTGTCAGATTATGTTTCTCTATGATATGTAAATAAGTAAAAGAAATTTGATTGGATTGTCAGGTGTGTAACCAAGGAAATTTCGGGTTTTCTATGAATATAAAACAGACTTAAAATCATTCAGGCATCAATTAACAAAACCCAAGGCTGCTATTACTTAAGAACACGGAATAGATATACAAATCTCCTTGAAAAGAATGTTTTTAGCAAGGAAAGCAGAGAAAATATTATATTTTTGTCTTAACAATTTAAGTGTGTTTTTTATAGTTTTTTAAGGCTTTTATGAAACATAAAGGCCATTTTCAAGATCTGTGCAACCATATTTATACAAAATGCTGTGCTTTGGGATGCAATAACCTGGCTAAACTTCATATGATAGGTTTTGCTATTTTCTAAAGTCGATTGGACAATTCTTAAATATGCCTACATGATCAGAGTTGCATCTATTTGGCATTAAGTACATGTGGTTTTAGACCCTGACTATCGGACCCATTGCAAGAATATTTATTTACTTAACAAGAAATGTCATAGGACTTGACATTTGTCCAAGAATATGCAATGACCTTAAATATGACCTTGACCTCTTGACCTTGCATGTTATGTGTGACAAACCTCCAAGTGTATGTCAACAAGGTGGTGATGTTTGATTGCCATAAATTCTGTATTATTTACAATACTTAAAAGACATGAATTTGAGATGGACGTACAGACAGACGGACATAAAGGGCGTAAAGTACACTGGTAAATTTTGTCCAAAGGACTTTGCAAGACCTTACACCAAACTGTAACTTGCTTCTTAGCAAAAGAAAACTTCATTATTACCAAAATGTATGCAAGAGTCACAAGTACTTTCTAGTGAACACTAAATCTATTGGATCTTACCCCTTTTCCTTACAAAATATGTTACTACCATATCATGGTGTAAGATATTATAAGTTGATAGGTATATGAATTAATTTCATGTTTTGGCTTAAACGTAAGAAATACCAGTGAAATACCATATCATTTCACTCTGGCTCGCAGGGAGGTTATATAAAAATGTATTTTCACTAGTGGTTGCACCACTCATGAAGATATATTTTTGCTATGACCACATCTGAAATAAAAATTGACAAATATCCTCTATGTCATAAAAAGTCATCTTAAGTTTTATGCTGGACTTTCACCCAATTCTTCTGTTTTAAGACTGCACAATACCAGTTACAGTCGGTATAGATTTGGTATGAAAACAGTTGTTTAAAGCATGGACCAGAGCCCCAGAAGCACACACACCAATCGGAACTCCTTGGGTAATTCCGTCCTCAGGACAATCATCCCTCGAATATATCTGGTGCAATGGTACTTACAGAATCACGACTGTTTTGTTCACTGGAAGAAGAATATGCCATAAAAAGTTCTTAAAAAAAAGCTAGTAATGTAAAGGATTATTTTGTCCTACAACATTCATTTATCAATTTAACCAGTCACATCTCATTAGATAAACAACTGTTAGAGCATTTTCAGAAGAGATAACAAAACATTTATCTTTGTTGTTGTGATGATGTCATATGCATCGACATATATTTTCGCGGGGTTTTCTCATTATACATGATGATACTGAGATGATTCGTGAATTATCCGAGGTGTTCCGATTGCACAGACACATCTACACACTACAGCAGAGAGACTGTGCCGCCACCTCTCAACTTCATACGTAACAAGTGATGCACATGGTATGTACACAGCACATATGAATCATATACATATACACATTTAAATACACTATATACAAAAATGCCATATCAAAATGAATTTGTCTGACTGATGATTTCTTCTAAAACATAGTTTAAAATATACGCTTTGGCAAAAGATATATGAGCCAAAAATGCAGAGTATAGACAACTAAAAGGGCACCAACAATGCACCATGATCTGGCCATTCATGATTTCCGGCTTATTTCACCCTATATACATATATCTTAGACTTTTAGTTTAGTTTTTAACAATTAACTTAAATAAAGAGAACGGTGAAATGACTAAACTTCCCTGGTAAAGTTTTTTTCCTATTTTATAATAACACGTACGTGTAAACTTCCCTGCTAAAGATTTCTTTCATATTTTATAATTACTATTTTATAATTGCACCCACTTTTAAACAACCCTGAAAAAGCATTTTTTCCTATTTTATAATTACTTGTAAACTTCACTAGTAAAG
This sequence comes from Sinonovacula constricta, assembly GCA_007844125.1. Classification (NCBI taxonomy): domain Eukaryota; kingdom Metazoa; phylum Mollusca; class Bivalvia; order Cardiida; family Solecurtidae; genus Sinonovacula; species Sinonovacula constricta. The sequence goes on along the minus strand of CM017561.1, from coordinate 36,753,834 downwards.
AATTTTTTTCCTATTTTATAAGAACATGAACTTGTAAACATCCCTGGTTAAGCCTCTTTTCCTATTTTATAGTTACTTGTAAACTTCCTTGGTCAAGTTTTTTTCCCCCATTTTATAATTATTTGCAAACTTCCCAGGTAATATTTTCCTATTATATAATTACTTGTAGACTTCGAGGATAATTTCTTCTGCCTCATTTTATAATTACATAATTGTAGTTCCAGTTTTTAAAATAGTCCCATGTGATATACCTGACAACCTGGACTGAAAACAAAATGTCACAATCAAGAGAAAACACAAGAAAGACTGCTGAGGTTTTTGAGGTAAAAAATGTGTCCATTGCATCTCTAACATTAAAACAGCAAAACCAATTAAACATCAGGACATATCTGCTGCTCATTGAAGCTTATGCACAATATCCTGTGACCTGATTGGCTATTTAAAATCCAATCAGAACTCGAGGATGAATTGCCTGACATGATTGGCTACTTAAAATCCAATCAGAACATGAGGATGAATTGGCTACTTAAAATCCAATCAGAACTCGAGGATGAATTGCCTGTGAGATGATTAACAACTTAAAATCCAATCAGAACTCAAGGATGAATTGCCTGTGACATGATTGGCTATTTAAAATCCAATCAGAACTCGAGGATGAATTGCCTGTGACATGAATGGCTATTTAAAATCCAATCAGAACTCAAGGATGAATTGCCTGTGACATGAATGGTTATTTAAAATCCAATCAGAACTCAAGGATGAATTGCCTGTGACATGATTGGCTATTTAAAATCCAATCAGAACTCGATGATGAAGTGCCTGTGACATGATGGCTATTTAAAATCCAATCAGAACTCGAGGATGAATTGCCTGTGTCAGAGTAGCATACATGTGAACTCTCCCACTTTTAAGGTTCATTATGATTTAAAAATGAGGGGTGTTTTACACATTTTCAGAAACCTCCCTACTTGAAAACAGATAACTTCCTTCTTTGTTTATAAGAAAATAACAAATCTCCCACTTTTCAAGTGAATATCTCCCACTTTGGCCTCAGAAATTGTTCACATGTATGAAGTATGTTAAATACAATTTCACATTCACAGTGTGTAAAGCAAAGTACTGATTAAAAACGCATAGTGATCATGGCCAGTACTGTTTGTGCCCTTCCAGTAACACTCTATGTGTTAGCTCATTTAAAAATTCAGGTTTGTACAATATATACACACACATAGCATTCAGACAAACGCACAGACCTGTGTTGCAACTTCTACATTAACCCTGTCCTACTGTTTTCTAGTGTCGATCATGTACTCTTATTTTTTTGAAGTTAGATATGCCTCAACAGTCAAGGTCACAAAGTGACCTCCTGCAAGGTCACATAGTGACCTTCAGCTGTAACTGAGGAGAGTGTCTTGTCCTGCAGCTTACAACATTAAAGCTCCACAGGCTTGCTTCAGGCATTCTTAACTGTCACTGTTTCACTGCAGTTTGCTATTGAACCCATAGGAAATCTAGCCATGGACTCTCAAAATAAGCCATGTTCCACTGCACTTTTTTGTACACTGATGAAAATATGTCATTACATGTATTTTGTATCAATGAGCAATAATCCATTGGAAATGATTGAAACTACAACTAATTATTTCTCTCCAAGGATAAATAACACAAATTGGCCTGGTACAGATTGTTAGAAATGCGCATTGTGCCTCAGTGCCTGCAGACATGAAGCACCAGCCTAGCACATGATACACAGGTCTGTCTGTCCAACATCCTTCCATTGGCCCCGTCTAGTGAGACGACGTTTTGTGTCGCTGCCACCACGCAGATTGAGGTAAGGACGCCCGCCATGCGTCTAAGGCCCCTCTGTTTGTCTCTACACCATTGTCACTTCGAACATTAATCCCCAATTCAAAACAACATACTTTGGCGTCGAATTTTACCTGCAAGCAAAAGCGAAAACAAAGGTTAAATACTTTGATATCATTTTGTTCTGTTTGTAGCTAAAATTCTCAGAACTGTTATTGGAAATAGCGTTCACTTTTCTTGCGAAAATATCTCAGCTGGCAGCATAAAAACAGTTAGAAAATATAACAAAAGATAAAGCAAGAATGAATTACCTACCACATTTTTTTTACAGATTTAGTCCATTTTATAATAAACATAAATGTTAACAAATTTAAAGAATAAGTATCAACAAATCCAATGAACAAATAAGCAAATTTAGGAAAGCATCACATTTTCTTAAACTAAACAAATCTATTTAACCATGTTTACAAAATAAATTAACACTACAGCATAACATAAACAAAAAGCTAATATAGTTTACTTTTCTTGAAAGTAGCCCCATTTGAAAAATATATTAACCCTTTACTAGCTGGAAACACCATTAGGGTAGGGGTATGTTTTATGTTACAGGGTGGATGGTGTTTCCACTACGTTTAAGGGTCAGTTGTTTATACACCCTGGGTTCATGTGCAAAAACAACATGTAAAGTGGTGACGTTGCAGCTCCAGATTAACAACAGCCAGTGTTTGAAGAGATGTTAGTAGGCTAGGTTACAGGACAGAAAATGTTTACAGGAATTTGGCCTAATTGGAATTGCTATCTTAATTAATTAAAAGCTAATTAGGAGGTTTGTTAAATAATTGCTTCAGAAACCACCAACAAGCTAACATGAAGCAAATGAAGTCCTGCGATCCCAATGATTTCATGCTCATGATACCTGTCCCAGCACAGAGCCAACCAGTCCTGGTATGATAAATATCACCTTAAAACAAGTCTAAGAAGCTTGGTCAGTGAAATTGTTAACAATCAGAGTAAGTTTCACTGGAATCCAAACTGAAAGCTTGCAAAAAAAGCAAATACAAGTATGTTAGATTGCTGCTGTACCCTCCTGCACTGCTGTTTCATTACATTACCCTCTGTAACAAGTTCAGACTACTTTGGTTTGTTTGGGGGGTGGGGGGGTGGATAAAGTCCCAGCAACAGTATTTCAGTTATCTGGAGAAGGTGTCCACTTAAAGCAGATATAGTGCTGACTTTATTGTGTATAGCATGCCGTGAACAACTGGCATGATACCACACCCAGTCACATTATCCTGACACTGGGCCAACCAGTCGTGGCACTACCCTTATATCTGCTTGAGCATTAGCAAGGGAGATATGCCACTAACATTTTTAACGATTGTAGTATGTCGGGATCGAACCCGGGGCCTCTCGTACCTGGAGCTGACGCTCTACCGATTGCGCTACCAGGTCCGGTCAGACTACTTTGGGTAATGTAAGTTAGGAATTACATTCATTAGGAATTTGAAGATTCTACAAGACTACAAAATAAGCTTGGGAAATAATTGGGATAAAGATGAATTATTTCATAGATGTTAAATGGTGTCATATTGCACTTTATTTAGGGTTTAAATCTATGTTTATGTTTTAAATATACAGTGCCATCAACAAACTTAACATACGTACAGACACTTATTCTATAGATATGGCTAGTTTTCACATAATATTTAGTTTTCTGATCAAAACAAAAAACCTTTAATTTTATTCACCAAGTGTACAATAGACATGAACTTCAAAAAATGTAGAGAGTAATAAATGATGAATGTGTAAGGAAGGGGATATTGTAACTTATGGAATTTAATATTACCGTATCAGCATAATATGCATTCTAGTAGATTCACATACAGGAAAAACAAGTGTTTTTTTCTTTGTTAGGTTTATTGTCCCACCAACAGTATTTCAGTTATCTGGAGATGTTAACCTGGCATGATACCACACCCAGTCCAATTATCCTGACACTGGGCCAACCAGTCATGGCACTACTTGAGCCTAAGCAAAGGAGCTTGGATCTTTTACAACTTTGGTATTTTGCGGCCTGGGTTTGAACCTGGGGCCTTCAGTACCTGGTGCCGATGGTCAGGTTCCTAGTTTTAGTTTATAGCACAGACACTTATGAACGTTATGGTGGTATCCAGCTATTAATGGTCTAGGAATACCCCAGAAAAATATCTGATTAGAACTACTGACTCACAATAGGTCAGCAGATATCGTCACCTTTTTAAAAATTTGACCCCGCATAAGGTTGACAAAGGAATTAGAAACTGGTGGCTATTTGCTGCGATAAAGAAACCCCAGACTTGTGTTACTGTGAAAGCATTTTATTTCGTGGGGCATTTAATTTCGTGGAATTCGTGGGCAAGACAATCCACGAATTTAAGTACCAACAATATAAAATCCCCTCGGTTAGACTTTCGAATGCTAGATTTACTTCAACTCCGATTTACTTCGACTTTAAATCATGTCAACATTTGGTATGAGCCACTTATATTTTAAGTTTGTAACACGTTAATTAAACGATTGTTTAATTCGTCAGAATCTCTGTAATTAATGGCTATTACAAATTATTTGCCTGCACAATTTAATATCTCACCTTTTTGCTTTTAATAAGGCATTAAGTGTTTATTTGTGCTCAAATAAAGGGTCTGTTTTGTGTCAGTTTGTATAGTACGCTAATTGGCGGTAATTGACAGTCAATGGCTTCGTTAAATTAGACCCTTAAAAGAACCAGCGCCCCTAACATTTTTATGAATATAATCCCTTAAATGACACGCTAATTGACAGTTTGGTGACATAAAAGTCGTCTGATGAGACTCGCCTGTGAAAACATTGACCGGCTGCCCTGGATCAATATCATCAGGCGTGACATAAGACAATAGGCAGAGTCACTCGCTAATCCGTAGTTTCGCAATTGACCCTGTTTCAGTATTAGGCCTCAGTTTCGCATCTGTCAAAAATCAAGAGGTAATTTTTTTTTAATTTCGTGGGTAGGGCAATCCATGAAGTCAAGTACCCACGAATATGCCCGTCCTCTTCAAACGACGAAATTTCTGCCCCACGAAATAAAATGCTTTCACAGTAGATTGAAACTGCTGTACAGCTTTGTGGAATTATAACAATGTCTTAAGGAAACTGTTCAAACAATTTTCATGGTAAAATGACAGCATTTTAATAAAAGAAACAAACAAGACTTTAGTTATATTCTAATTGTTGTTGATATGTATGTTGAAGTGTAGTACGCTCTACCAATAGACACTGTTTAAACAAATGAACAATGTCATACTAATGAACAGCATTTTAATATTTTTTTTTTAAAAAAAAGTTGTTATGTACTCTTATTTTTAGGTTGCTAATGCAAGTACAGTGTGGCATTGGAAAGAACACCATATAACATGCATACTATAAGATAATTTCCTCTTACTAAAGAAAGATTATTATGTACAATAAAAAAGAGGACCAAGACAGCAGATAACTCTAAGAAACGTTACTCGTTTCCATGGAATTAAGATGGAAAGATAGAAGTTCTAGTACTAGAGATAATAGACAACTGGGACATTCCAAAAAAAAATGCAACAACAATCAAGTAGCTTGAATAAGCAGACGTCAACATTTCTCAGCTCTATTTTGTTTTTGTTACATCGCAATGACACAATTATGGCCATATTGGCAACATCCAGCTAATTATTGGTGGAGGTATACCCTAGACTTATGTCTGAGTAGAACCACCAGTGCACCACAGTTTAGCTCGAAAACCTCCTCACATGGAAGTTTTTGCCCTGTCCGGGACTCAAACCCAAGCAGTGAGGGGCTGAGGATTTACAAATCGGTAACCAAAACTGATCAACCATGAACGACCTCGCAATCCTGCACAGTGTGGTTCAAATAGCAGACGGAAAAGTATGTGGATAGTTTCCAGGCGGCTAGAGGTACAGCCTAGCTACTGAAAGAAACTGTTTAGAGTGGAACCGGTTCCTCATCCTTGTTAACTGTTATCCTATCACCAGAATATACAGATCTTGGTAACCATGTACGTGTGTAATAATTGTCATATTACAGCTTTCAAATAATTAGACAAATAAAAATTAAAACAAACAGTAATATAATACTACTTTGCAAATAAAAAATGCAAATAAAAAATGCAAGGAAAATTGAAAACATATAAAATATAAAAAATATTGCCACACAATTTGCATGAAATTTTAATTAGCATTTACATATTAGTTGGAGAAAGAATAAAAATTATTACAATAAAACGTAAAAAATATTTCAACTGCAATATACTGACAGAATGATATTTGATCTTTTCTTGACTCACAAACTGTGCTTTAATAGTTAAACAGTTTGGGGTATGCAACTGAATGTTGCATTCAACACCACACAAGTTTTATGTGGGATTTGGCGAAAGCCACGTCCACATTAAATGTTAGTTATATCACGTGCAAATCAAGTTCAACCTGTTAGAATTTTATTTATTCATGCTGTGCTATTTCTCAATATTGCAGATTGACTGGCTAAACTGACAGAGTGCACTAGTTCAAGAGATAAATGTTATTACTAAACAGACCAGGCTGAAGTTCATAAAAAAGTTTCAGAATCGCTCCATGCATCTACAAACGACTGCCCCATAAACTTAACATTATTCTGTTCATAGTTATTTGGATGTTGTTATTAAATGATTAAAGTAAAAAAGGCCAAAGTTTAAAGTTTAAAACAGAAATTCTATATTTGAAAAGAAAAAAATCTTTGTAGATAAAAAGACCATTTTTAAAATCTTATTACAAAGTTGTATACTAACATAAAATTACACAAGCAAAAAAAAAAACAAAAAAAAAACAACAACTCAGGATTTATACTGATGTCCACAACCATGAAAATTATGAGCCCGGGTAAAAAATCCCTATAAATTTCTGGCCAATCGTATGTAATAAGACCACACTGACCAGTAAATATCAGTCATGCACCCAGGCCTGTACATTATTATGGTAGCCATAGTATTAACTAACCAAGAATTAAAATATTTCCATGCACGCCAATAAATACATGTTACGTTGTATACTTACAAGAACTAAATGCTTAAAACAGAAATGAAGAACAAAAATAAATTATTCAAATGAAAACAAATCTTTACTTGTGAACTTGTTGTATATTTTGGGTGGAATACATATCATTTAATTTGTTATACAATCTATAGTTTATACAATTAATACAGGGATTTCAATAAAGGAATACACATTTTGATAATGTTCTTTTAGTTTGTTTGTTTACTGGGTTTATCATCCCACCAACAGTATTTCAGTTATATGGACATGCTGTCCACGTGAAGCAGATATAGTGCTGCCTTCACTGTGAACAGAATGCCATGAACACCTGGCATGATACCACACCCAGGCACATTATCCTGACACTGGGCCAACCAGTTGTGGAACTACAGTTATATTTGCTTAAGCGTTAGCAAGCGAGCTATACCACTACCACTTTTTCTAATTCGCGGCCTGGGATCGAACCCGGGGCCTCCCGTACCTGGAGCTGACACTCTACCGTCTGCGCTACCAGGTCCGGTGTTCCTTTAGTGTCTGTTAACAATGAAACACCTTGTAACATACATATATATAAAACACTTCAACACAGCATATACATAATGAGGTAACAATTAAAGTGGTTTTGGAGTTGTACAAGAAAGCTTTGTTGTGTGATTGAAAGAAAGCAAAATAAAAACAAGAACATTCAAGAAAACAGCTGACAAGACATGAACACACTATTTCTACTAAGTGTAGGGTCACACATCTGGACCTATAGTGATCCAGTTAAGATCTAAAACTGATGATGTACAAGCCTGAGGTGACACAATCAGTGAGCTTCAAACCAGGTTTATTCTCACATAGGTTCAGAGATCATACCCAATAATCAACCATGTCAAACTTGGACTATAGTCATTTATTCTATTTAATATCACAATTAATGTCATATTGGTGACATCCCAATTTTTTATATTTTTGTGTTTTTTTTTTGCTAAATCGCAGTGACACAATTATGGTCATATTAGTAACGTCCAGCTAATTACTGGTGGAGGAAAACCCAGATTTATGCCTGGGTAGAACCACCGGCACACCGCTTTTTTGTGAAGGAAGACCCCCAGACTTAAATCTGGGTAGAACCACCTGGGCATCACAGGTTAGCTGAAAACCCTCTACGAATGAATTTGATATTTCTATGCTGTCAGGGCCTAAGTAGTTAATCGGAGTAAAAAAATAAATTCTGACAAATCAGCTACCTAGAAACCGTCTCAGTTTTGTGTGCCATTACCTTGTACCCTCATCCTAATGTAAACTAAACAGGAAAAGTGGTAACATCTGCTCACACAAGTGTCATACTAAGGCTTGCAAAATCATTAACAACAGTAGTGTTATAACAAGTCAACAAGAACATTATCAAATGTACGTCAAGAAAGATGTTACTGTAATCTTATTTTGTGGACTTTTTAGACAAAAACAAAGAATGTGTATTTAACAAGACTGCATTAGACACTTATTTTGTTTGTAGACAGAACACACTGACATAACAGCACAGACAGATATTCAGTGATGGGAATAGAATTATTGGTGCACTGCTGGTAAACTGACAAGACTCTGTCACATGAAAGATCTTGGAATAATTGGAACTTCCACCAACGCATTGAGGGGATGAGGAGTGGCAAGTTGTAGACTCTTAACTGCTAGGTCAAGGGCACCCTCTACAATTAAGTTTAGAGGCACCTGCTTAACCTAGGGCACCATCTACAATTGAGTTTAGCGACACCTGATAAAGCAAGGGCACCCTCTACAATTAAGTTTAGAGACACCTTATAAAGCATGGGCACCCTCTACAATTAAGTTTAGCGACACCTGATAAAGCAAGGGCACCCTCTACAATTGAGTTTAAAGACTCCTGATAAAGCAAGGGCACCCTCTACAATTAAGTTTAGAGACACCTTATAAAGCATGGGCACCCTCTACAATTAAGTTTAGAGACACCTGATAAAGCAAGGGCACCCTCACAATTAAGTTTAAAGACACCTGATAAAGCAAGGGCACCCTCTACAAATAAGTTAAGAGACACCTGCTAAAGCAAAGGCACCCTCTATAATTGAGTTTAGCAACACCTGCTAAAGCAAGGGCACCCTCTACAATTGAGTTTAGAGACACCTGATAAAGCAAGGGCACCCTCTACAATTAAGTTTAGCAACACCTGATAAAGCAATGGCACCCTCTACAATTGAGTTTAGAGACACCTGCTATAGCAAGGGAACCCTCTACAATTAAGTTTAGAGACACCTGCTAAACTGAGGGTACCCCCTACAATTAAGTTTAGCAATATGATAAATATGACAATATATAGTATTGGAAATGAAATATTATAATCATAAGACTTGTTTTTCTGTAGATTATTATTGAATTTAACTTTAAAGAGTTTCTGTTTATGCTGTTGATCATCAATAATTTACAGTTACAGTCTATTCAAAATCAATACGCCCTTTTTATAAAATGCATTCCTTTCAGTAGTCCACAAAAAACGACCTATTAACATTTCTGTACGTACATTTTTACAAAAATTAATTGTCACCATAACATGAAATGACAAACTTAGAAAACCACCCCACCCCCACTTAAAAGTAAAAAGTACTCTTCAAGTTTGGAGGTAGAGAAGGTGAACATGTATCAGGGGAGGTAAGCAGTGTGTATACAATGTATATGTGGGTAAAGAGAACAAGATTAAGGTGCTTGTTGAAGGGTCTGTGTATAGTTGTGCGAACACAGAGGGATTACCTTCTTCTTGAAGGCGATAAAAGTAGCAAGACATTAAACAGTCAGTAGGTTAGGCTGGCTTTTTTAATTATATACGAAAAATTGCCAAAATTGTACTTGATGTAAAGAAAAGAATATTTTCCATAAAATGCATGACAGAGAAAATCTGCTTTTTGTCTTTTCTATATGTAGTTGTTTTTTATAGGATTTTGTGGTCATACAGATTAATTAATTTCGAAAAGGGTCAAGACAAGTGCTGCTCTGCAGGTCAACAGAAGAATTACTTTCCATGAATCTGGTCACACTAGTTGACATTTTGAATCCAAGTAACTACTACTTGGATTCAATCCATTTTAAATAATGTAATGTATATTAAACTGATGCATAGACTTTACATTATATGAAGAAAGTTAGATCAATGCATTATTGATGTCATTTTACTTGATGTCAAAATATTTGAATTAAAAAAAAATTACTGAAGGAATACTTATATTTCAAGTATAAATGAGAGCAGTACCTGATGTCAATGGAGTTAAATTTCAGTGCAATTATCCCCAAATAATTTCCCATGACAAGAGTGTAATGTTTGGTATCTGCTGTATGCCAATGGCTTTGTGCTATACTGAGCAAGTCCAAACTTACCGGATGAATTCAATGAGGAGGATCGCATGCCAGGATCTCTATGTAGAGTTATCCCTGGTATCGTGAAGATAGACACCGCTGTAACAGACACAGACACATTCATACTGGTCATATAATATCATGATAGTAAGTATTAGGTAAAACAGTTATATAATAATATCCTGACAAACCAGTTCACATCAACCCAAATGAGCTACACATTAGGTCAAATTTCCTTCACCTTAGGACATAGTATCTACACACTATGACATTCCACCTACACATTATTCCATACAACCTACATGTTATATATCATACAATTTACAAATCATACCATACCACCCCATAAGCCTACCGTATTTTGCGGAATATAGCCCGCAACTTTACTTGACTGGTTTGGGTTTGGCTGGTTCAGTGTACAAATTCTTAAGGCATGGTTTGACTGGTTCAGTGTACAAATTCTTAAGGCATGGTTTGACTGTTTCAGTGTACAAATTCTTAAGGCATGGTATGACTGGTTCAGCTAAAAAATTCTGAAGGCATGGTTTGACTGGTTCAGCTAACAATTTCTTAAGGCATGGTATGACTGGTTCAGCTAAGAAATTCTTAAGGCATGGTTTGACTGGTTCAGCTAACAAGTTCTTAAGGCATGGTTTGACTGGTTCAGCAAACAAATTCTTAAAGCATGGTTTGACTGGTTCAGCTAACAAATCCTTAAGGCATGGTTTGACTGGTTCGGCTAACAAATGTTTAAGGCATGGTTCAGCTAACAGATTCTGAAGGCAGGTTTCTTGTTGGGTTAACAAATTCCGAAGCTTTGACTGGTTTGGGGTAAGCCACTTCATTTTATGAACACAAGCAAACAAGGTTGTGCCAAAAGATTAAAAGATTAAGCCAGTAACAAGGGTTTACAACGTAAGCATACACTTACTGTCTGGTAGCCTTCCGACTGAGGGTCCTAGAACATTGAAGAATGCATGTCTCATACCATCCAGGGCAGATACACGTGTCTTGGCCTGGTACTGTAACAGATACCAAACGAAAGTTAGACTCTGGACAAAATAATTTAGTGCCTGTTCTAAACAGAAATGACAAACAAAAAAATATGTTCCATTACATTTCAGTAAAATTAAATTATCAGTAAAATAGCAAGAAAAAGCACAAATGTTAAGCAAGGTAAGAGGAATATAATTAAATAAAAATGTTTGGTTGATTCTATTTCATTGAACAATCAGTAATGCCTCTTTTTTTCTAACAGACCACACACACATGTATATAGAGTTCATTTTTATTACTTGTTAACTAACTGATTTATACATCAGTCCTGAAGAAAGAAAGATAAAATGGTCTTACCCGTAAAAACTTTGATAGCAAATCAAGACCATCACCATCTAACCTGTAAAAGAAAAACACATACAAATTCAAACAAGTGCCAGAATTTATCTTTGTTTGCAATGATATCATAATGTTCCATGTCATGGGTTTTTACCATTCCACCAAAAAACTATCAGCACCCCTAGCTATATTGATGAAGTACACAATTCAGTGTTGAGGTTACATACCTGGGAGATATATTGATGAGGGGTTCATGTATACAGGTTAAGTTGAGGTTACAGACCTGGGAGCTATACTGATGAGGTGTTCATGTAGACAGGTCAGTGTTGAGGTTTCATACCTGAGAGCTATATTGATGAGGGGATCTGCTCTGTAGACAGGTTAAGTTGAGGTTATATACCTGGGAGCTCTATATTGATGACGGGTTCTGCCCTGTAGACAGGTTAAGTTGAGGTTACAGACCTGGGAGCTATATTGATGAGGGGATCTGCTCTGTAGACAGGTTAAGTTGAGGTTATATACCTGGGAGCTATATTGATGAGGGGTTCTACCCTGTAGACAGGTTAAGTTGAGGTTACAGACCTCGGAGCTATACTGATGAGGGGTTCTGCACTGTAGACAGGTCAGTGTTGAGGCTATATACCTGGGAGCTATATTGATGAGGGGTTCTGCACTGTAGACAGGTCAGTGTTGAGGCTATATACCTGGGAGCTATATTGATGAGGGGATCTGCTCTGTAGACAGTTTAAGTTGTGGTTACATACCTGAGAGCTATATTGATTAGGAGTTCTGCACTGTAGACAGGTCAGTGTTGAGAATACATACCTGAGAGCTATATTGATGAGTGAGGCTATATACCTGGGAGCTATATTGATGAGGGGATCTACTCTGTAGACAGGTCAGTGTTGAGGCTATATACCTGGGAGCTATATTGATGAGGGGATCTGCTCTGTAGACAGTTTAATTTGTGGTTACATACCTGAGAGCTATATTGATTTGGAGTTCTGCACTGTTAACAGGTAAGTGTTGAGGCTATATACCTGGGAGCTATATTGATGAGGGGATCTGCTCTGTAGACAGTTTAAGTTGTGGTTACATACCTGAGAGCTATATTGATTAGGAGTTCTGCACTGTTAACAGGTAAGTGTTGAGGCTATATACCTGGGAGCTATATTGATGAGGGGATCTGCTCTGTAGATAGGTTAAGTTGAGGTTACATACCTGGGAGCTATAATGATTAGGAGTTCTGCACTGTAAACAGGTAAGTGTTGAGGCTATATACCTGGAAGCTATATTGATGAGGGGATCTGCTCTGTAGACAGGTTAAGTTGAGGTTACATACCTAGGAGCTATATTGATTAGGAGTTCTGCACTGTTAACAGGTAAGTGTTGAGGCTATATACCTGGGAGCTATATTGATGAGGGAATCTGCACTGTAGACAGGTTAAGTTGAGGTTACATACCTGAGAGCTATATTGATTAGGAGTTCTGCACTGTTAACAGGTAAGTGTTGAGGCTATATACCTGGAAGCTATATTGATGAGGGGATCTGCTCTGTAAACAGGTTAAGTTTAGGTTACAAACCTGGGAGCTATATTGATGAGGGGTTCTGCACTGTAGACAGGGAGGTTGTAAGAGAGGTACTCTGAGTTCGTAGATATGCCAGGGAAATCCTCCTCTGTTGGGGTGCCAAGGGTCTTGAAGATTAAATGCAGTTCATCTTCTGCCGTGGAGCCTGGGAACAATGGTCTGCCACACGCCATCTCGTAGAAGATACAACCAACACCCCTGCAGGAGAATAATAAAAGGAGAAATCAAACAGTGTGGACAACCTTCCCTAGCTTTTTAGAAATGATGGCAAAGGGAAGGTTAAAGTTTGACACTAAGGGGGGTAAAAATTAAATAATATACCTAACTTATTCTATACATGGCACAAATGAAAGAAATTCATCAATGCGTACATTGAAAATCCAAAGTTGTAGGTTTTTTATGCTTAGCCACCAAAGAGGAAAAAGCTGAAGCTGCATGCTTGAAAGACTTTAATGTAAAATGACTAAATACACACAACACCAAAATCTAATGGTGTGACAGCATATAAGATGGTAAATACAGTGTCAGGGTTTTCATTAACATTTACAACAGCAGATATTATCAGAAAAGCAACAGATTTTGTCATAGTAAGCTGCAACAAAATAAGACATTTTGAACAACAAAACAATGGGCTCCTTTAATTAAAGGATAAAAACATAGTTTGTTTTACAGGAGTCTGAAAATTATAACTTTTCAACACTAAGTAAATTTTACCAAAAAGAATTGACTGGCAAGTTTCAATTAGATTTTTTTTTTTATGAAAACATATTTTAATAAATCTATACAACTTTGTTTAAGATAGTAAGTGCAGTATGTAGATATCAGAAAACATTTTACCTTAATAATTTGACAAAACATGGCAAACATTGTTTAATATGATTAAAATTATGTGCATCTGACTTCCTACAAAAAGTCTCTGTTAGTTGCAATTCATTCATTTTTTTCCCTTTAATAGTTGAATGGTCAACTAAACTATATAACCTCTTGTGAAACACAAGGTCAGATCACAATAGCAGCTGAATTTAAACAAGGCATATAATCTGCAACAAGTCACGTGTTAAATAGGGAAAAAATCTAATGGAAGAGTGTCAAGATAATTTCTAACCTATATAACCTGATTTGCAGAAATATCGGCAAAATATTGACACTCGCCAAACATACTGTCTGAATAATCTTTTTCATTAAGAAGAACATGTCAGTTGAGCCATTCTCTAAGAGGTAATACTTCAAAATTCAGCAGTGCCTGACAAGTACAAAATGGTCGGCATGTGAATGTTCCTTTTATATATCAACAACTTTGTAGTGTTGAAATTCTCCTTCGCCAAAAATGTATTCAGAGTTCAAGTCATATCATCGCTCTAAGTAATTTGGTTTAATTATATCTTGCATTTTTATAAAAAAAGGTCTACCTATTTTTAGCTGATTTTCTGAACAAAGAGATTGTATAATTTTCAGCATTCGCCATTCTGATTATTAATTTGACTTGTGTTGTGATTTTAGAGATGAAATTGATTGTTAGTGTAATGGAAGTATAAGAAAAAATTGTTCAGCATATTAAACTGGAACAGATTTTACCAGAGATCCAATGAAGTGGTAAAGTTAAATTTACGAAGATAGCTATTGTACAAGGAATATAAAAAGATGGGATTGGGATTGCAGTTTGCGGGCATTTTTGTCTATACTGTGCAGCGACCTTTCTATCATTATAGCACAGGGGCACTTATGGGGGTGCCCTGGGACTGAACCTGGCCGGTCCATTATACTGACACCGACGAGTCAGGCCTAATGATGTCCCCTTAGTCCCGAGCGTAAGGAGGGAAGCCACTACTACCAACTTTTAAGTCTTTGTCCCGGCCGGGGTTTGAACCTGTGACCTCCCGATCCGCAAGCCGACACTCTACCGAGTTATTGCGGCCGGTCAGAGAAAGATGATCCCTGTCTTTTAGATATGTTAACCTAACTAAACAACAACTTGTTAGTCAGGCTACCAACTCACATTTACAATAAAGTTAAAAGTTCTTACTTATAAATTTGATCGGAAATTGGTTATTAATGAAAACCTTGCAGACTAGAATAGTGAACATAAACGTTTCCTAAGTACGAAAATTGGTTATTAATGAAATCCTTGCAGACTGGAGTACTGAACATAAACCTTTTCTAAGTACGAAAAATTGGTTATTAATGAAATCCTTGCAGACTAGAGTACTGAACATAAACCTTTTCTAAGTACGAAAATTGGTTATTTATGAAATCCTTGCAGACTGGAGTACTGAACATAAACCTTTTCTAAGTACGAAAATTGGTTATTAATGAAAATCTCTCCTGAAGTCATGTATGAACATTGTTGCATGATGGCAACTTTGGTCTCTGATTTTTTTATATTGAACCCTGGACAAAGTTTTTATACTTGGATGTAGAGAGAACAAAATGGCATTAAATTTTGATGAAGTGTGAGAAGTGTATATGTGATGATGGACATGTTGTTACAGCTGGGGACCCAGGGAAGGTCAACACCAGAGTGTTTGTTTGTTTTTTGGGTTTATCGTCCCATCAACAGTATTTCAGTTATCTGGAGACGGTGTCCACTTGAAGCAGATATAGTGCTGCCTTCACTGTGTATAGCATGCCATGAACACCTGGCATGATACCAAACCCAGTCACATTATCCTGACACCGGGCCAACCAGTCATGGAACTACCCTTATATTTGCTTGAGCGTTAGCAAAAGAGCTATACCACTACCATTTTTAACGACTTTGGTATGTCGCGGCCCGGGATCGAACCCGGGCAGTGGGTACATACCACATGTCTATAGGGGTGCCATACTCTGTTGATCCTAGTAACACATCCGGTGGTCTGTACCTGCAGATGACAGGAAATATTAAACATGTACAGAATTCAAATAGTTTCTGATCTACCAAAAATCATAAACAAGGAGTTCAATAATGTTCTTTTGTCCGTGAAGGATTTATTTCCACCTTGAAGGCATCTTCAGGATGACCGCAGTCTCACGATACATCAACAAATTATACGAAGACTGAATTTATTTCAAAGATGGACAAAACAGTTTTAAAAAGTGACTGCAAATATTATATTGGTGACTAGGCAAAGAAAGTAGAACATAAATTGTTTAATCAATGCTCTTAACATATTAAGGCTGATAATTACACTTTGTCCATGGAAAAAAACTTATGTATTTGGGTTTTACAACACACCGATACTTGATGGGTCCATACGGTGCCGAGTAAAGAACGTAATAACTTTGTTTGATCAAAGTTTCAATATAAATTAACAAAAAACTGTATACATGCTTAATCATTATTTTGTAATGGATGTTTACTTAATAATTGACTCATGGAGAAATAGCTTGAAAACTTACCATAACGTAACAACTTCATGGGAATAGGTTTTGGTTGGTATAGACTTGGCCCGAGCTAACCCTAAAATGTTGGTAAAAGAACATTTAAGTTAGCTGTTGTTCCTTCTTGAAACAAAATGTGCCATATTCATAAATATATTATTGTTTGTTTGTTTATTGGGTTAATTATCCCACCAACAGTATTTCAGTTATCTGGAGACGGTGTCCACTTGAAGCAGATATAGTGCTGCCTTCATTGTATATAGCATGCCGTGAACACCTGGCATGATACCACACCCAGTCACATTATCATGACACCGGGCCAACCAGTCATAGAACTTCCCTTATATTTGCTTGAGCGTAAGCAAGGGAGCTATAACACTATCATTTTTTACAACTGATATGTCTCGGTCCGGGTTCGCGGCCCTGTATATACCGATCTATCTATATGTATATACCGTATCTACTGATTGTGCTACCAGGTTCGGTGTGTATGACAATGGTCAAAACAGTCAGAACACAAACCTAATGAACCTAAAGGTGAGGAAGGTAGCAATTCTTTTATGTGTTAATGTTGCTATTTAAATGAGCAAGTTTCTGTTTTCAGAAAGGTATGTTTACAACAATTAATTAAAAGTATAAGGCAGATTAGATTCTAGTTAAAAAAGGTAAATAAAAACTTAAAAGAGGTAAATTACTTTTTCGTTAAAAGGATGAATAAAAACTAAACAAAAGATGGAAAAGAACAAACAATATAAAAGTGACAAAAAAAAAGGATAAAATTACTGAAAGTGAAGAAAGACACAAAGAACGTTACTTGAACATGCTTACCGAAGTCAGCCAACTTTAACTCTCCCCTTTCGTTGATGAGTAGGTTTTGTGGTTTCAAATCTCTGTGAAGCACCTGTCGTTTGTGACAATAAGCCAGCCCGCGTAATAATTGGTACAGAAATATCTGAAATGTCACCAATGTTGTAGAAATAACTGACTGAAATTATGATTATGAAAATGTATTTCATGCAAAAGCTACCATAGGAACATCCGAAATGTAGCATATATACTAGTGTCCAACATAAATGATACCATGTGTTTGCAAGGACATACAATGAAACCAAAACAATATGTAACATCATTTTTCAAAAAGTACACAATTTATTCGGAAATAATCAAATGTTTACGGTATATTTTATGGAATACACTGTATTTTGTATGTGGGATATGCAAACCTATGTTTTCATTCCTAGGAGGTCACTTACCAGAAAAACAAAAAGGTTTGGTACTGTTTTTTTTGGACACTACTTAAGAAATAAACGAGCCAGAGTATAGAAATTCAGGAACCTTGATAATTTGTACAAAATATAGGAAGAAGAATTATTACTACTGACATATATCAAGTAAAATAACTGGTACCGAAACATATCAATGTAGGAAAGGGTGAAGAAATGGGTAAAAGTATAATATTTATAACAGAATTTTGTTTAATATACATCATTTAACTGGTACAGAAGTATATATATATTTCTGTAGCAGTATATATATATATATATATATATATATATATATATATATTATTAAACAATTAGCACAGAAAACCTCCTTTTGTAAAAATTTAATATACTGCTCCAGAAATATTTATGTAAAAGGTAAAACTGTAAGTAGACACAAAATGAAAACATCTGTAATAAAAATGGACACAAAAATAAAAGATGTAATATAAATGGTATAGAAAAATACAAAATAATTGATATACATGTAAAAACATATGGTATTAAATAAATAACTCTAATGAAATAATAATAATATGTATATAAAGTGAAGACATATTGATCTTGGTAATAATAAGTCAATGAAATAACATAATATGTAATAAAGTGGATACATATTGATCTTGGTAATAATAAGTCCTGAAATAATCGAAGTTCCCTTATTGGAACCCAGTCTGCAAAATAAAACAAAACAAACACTTATATTTTAAAGTGGAAAGTTTGCCTTGAACAGATAGCAGCCCCTTCTCCTGCAAACTGACACAAAAACTGCATGAAAAGCATAAGCAAGGGAAACATAATATCCCTAATAGTGGGATGGGATGGGATTTGTCAGCATTTTTGCCGCTACTGTGCAGCAACATTTCTAACATTATAGTACAGGGGCACTTATGAGGTGCCCAGGGACTGAACCCAGCCGGTCCATTATACTGACACCAATGAGTCAGGTGTAATGCTGTCCTCTTAGCCCCGAGCTTTAGGAAGGAAGCCACTACTACCAACTTTAAAGTCTTTGGTTTGACCCGGCCAGGGTTTGAACCTGCGATCCGCAAGCATATGCTCTACCAATTAAGCTATTGCAGGCGATTATCTCTAGTCATATTCATGTTAATAATTATAAATAAACACTGCTTGTTTTTCTTGGCCATTTTGCAGTTTGGCCCTCCAGTAAGCGAGTCTGCTAATTACCCCACAGTTCTCATCAACCAAGAACCTGGCAAATCCAGCCAAAGACAGTGGCTTAGCACCTGGCTTTAAAATGTAATCTTGTTAGAAATAGATATCGACCTCAGAGTGATTTTAAAAGTAACTGGTTATGTGATTTTTCTTAGTTTAGAAATCTCTAACCCTGCAGACTGGCTCAGACAGGAAATACATGTTAGTAACGAGGAGTGTGGAAGTGTTTTCTCATAGATGTTGGGCATCAATAAACAGCAAAGTGTGGCATCTTTTCAGGTCAAAATAAAGAGAATTTATTAATAACTCGCATATAAGCCAACAAATGTCTACTCATTCAGAAAAAAAATCTTATTTTATCTAACAAAGTTTTTAATAAGCCTAAAACAAGACATTGTGTGACCAACACAGTCTCTAGACATAGTTGTACCTAATTTAACCTGTTGTGCTATACGTTTACATTTTTTTTTTATAAATTTTAATATCCAGCAGACAGTGGTTGAACCTAAAACACTTGTTCCCATTTCCTTAAGACTTACCTACAGATATTCTTCCATGGCTTATATTGATACAGGGATTAAAATTGCTTTGTCTCCATGAAGATCTATATCAAAATAGTTGGTTACCATCATGGCAGTTATGAGGAAGTGATGCAGCAATTTCATTTGACGATAATTTCACATGTGATCATATCCCAGTTTTAATAAAAAAAATAACTTATCAAGCCTACTAAGCATGACTTGCCTGACATTGGCAACATGTGCAGCTTAGATCAGGACCTCATCTGCACTATTTGCAACAATCTGTAGTGATATATTTAGTTTGTTTTTTTGTTTTGTTTCCGAAATACATTTCAGCCAATTATGACCATTATAGGGATATCCAGCTATTTTGGTGGAGGAAGACCCTAGAAATAAGTCTAAGTAGAAGCACTGGTGCACCACAATTCAGCTGGAAGACCATCACACATAAGGTCCTTCATCACTGCAGGGACTTGAAGTCACGCGGTGCTAAGCTTAGAAGTCAGAGGAGTTACAAGTCGGCAACTTTGCCACTACGACATGGGTTCCCGTCTGTTTACTTCCCAATGGATGCACTTGTTCACAGGTAACTTATAATATGTTACTGGCTTATAACAACAAAAAAACGTGTTGAATTATAAAAATGTATGAAAATATATTTTTTCTAGTTGAAAATATTGTACCACTGGAGAATAGTGGTTTGAAGAAATTAAGAAATACACTCAACAGTAAGTTTGTTTACAACTTTGATGAAGTTGACCTTGAGAGAAATGTATTATTCAGCCCCAGTTCTGCAGACCAGTGGTCACATGACTCTAGACATCAAATCACTTTTCAATGCTAATGTTATGGTTGTGACTTCGCTTTACTCTCCTTTCCTTGGTTGATGCCACTCTGAGACAGACTATCCATCTGTTTTTCATCTTAAGTTGTGTGTTTACCTTATCATCCTACCAAGTTATCTGCAGAAAGTGTCCACTTAGAAGCAGATGCCGCCTTCACTATGTTTATTGGGTTTATCGTCCCACCAACAGTATTTCAGTTATCTGGAGATGGTGTCCACTTGAAGCATATATAGTGCTGCCTTCACTGTGTATAGCATGCCGTGAACACCTGGCATGATACCACACCCAGCACATTATCCTGACAATGGGCCAACCAGTCATGAAACTGCCCTTATATTTGCTTGAGCGTTAGCAAGGGAGCTATACCACTACCATTTTTAACAACTTTGGTATGTCGTGGCCCAGGATCGAACCTGGGGCCTCCCGTACCTAGTGCTGACGCTCTACCGATTGCGCTACCAGGTCCGGTGCCCTTCACTATGTACAGCAGGCCATAAACACCTTGCAAGACACCATGCCTGTCACGTTTTTCTGGCAACAGATCATCCAGTCATGGAATTACCCTTATATCTGCTTAAGTGTTAGCAAGGGTGCTATATCACTACCACTTTTAAATAAATTTGGTATTACACGGCTTGGGTTCAAAATTGGTGCTTCCACCATTGGAGCTGACATACTACCAATTGCCCTACCATGTCCGGTATCAGATGGTCAAAACATAAAGTAACTAAAGGCCATGAATAATTTCTGCATCAGACCTTGACCTACCTTGACATTGGTCATACTCATGATATTTCCACAGTCATCCATGTACTGCTTGAGATCTTTTTCCTGAAACAAAATAACTTTAGTCATTAGAAAAAAACATGCATTACATTATGTTTTAAGACAGTAGTGTTGCCTGACAAACCTGAACCGAATTTAATCACTAGGTTGTAGATTTATAAGCATAATTTTAAGTCAAAATCTGTGTTTTGAAAACTTACTGATGTAAATTGTTTATAATTTCAACAGGTTTCAACCTGCAATTATTAATTAGTCAGACCCAATCGGTGGTCAATTGCTATAGTTTTGTTCAGTCTTATGTGCCATATATTCCATGTTTTTAACTGTTTTGTACAAAACCATTGTTTTTTCAGAGAAGGCATGGCTTAAATGCATGTGAACTATGGAATTTGTCTTTTGTTTTTTCTAGTTCAAGTACTTTCTAGAACAAGCACTTTCTGGTACAAGGACTTCCTTCTACAAGGTTTATTAGGCATAAGGACTTTCTTGTTTCAAAGGACTTTCCGGTACAAGGTTAATTTGGCACAAGGACTTTCTGGTACAAGGACTATCTGGTACAAGGTTTATTTGGCATAAGGACTTTCCAGTACAAAGACTTTTTAGTACAAGGATTTAGTGTCACCCTGTGACTATCAACCTTCTCACTAATGTGTCTGACAGTGTTAATCTGAGCCAACAAGGACAAGGTTAAGTCTATCTTACACTACAAACTGCAATGCATTTTTAATATAGTCACTTTTGACTTTCATCATAATTTGATATAAAGACTTATAATGACTGTCTACTCAGTCTATCTAAACAAGAACAGATGACAAATACTGCTCCAATCATTTAAGCATATGATGTAACTAAAACGGTGCAAAGTAGCATATGCGTTCTGTGTGCAAGCGTGCTGAGTTCGTTGAATTATCTATTAAGTGTGAATTGTTCTGCTCTCTGCTGGGGCTTTAATGAGACCCATACTTGTGCCATAATTGTAAACTTTGTTCACTGGTTAATTTGAATCTTATCTGTGTGTATAGGCCTTATTTGTATCATTCTGAATAACATTTTAGGCAGAACAAAATATATACATGAATGTATAAAGATCATGGCAAATATTAAAAAAAACTTTGAACAAATGACACATGAAACAATAATACAGAACTTACCAAATATTCAAAGACTAGAGTAAGGGACTTCTCTGTGTGTATAATGTCGTGAAGGGTGACAATATTTGCATGCTTCAATTCCCTGAGCAGAGACACTGAAACAAAAAATAAATATATTGGGAAACACTTTATATTCACTCAGCACTAGCAATGAGGATTGGGATTTGTCGGCATTTTTGCAGATACTGTGCAGTGACATTTCTAGCATTATAGCACAGGGGCACTTATGAGGTGCCCAAGGACTGAACCCGGCCGTTCCATTATATTGACAACAACGAGTCAGGCGTAATGCTGTCCCCTTAGCTCCGAGCATTAGGAAGCAAGCCACTACTACCAACTTTAAAGTCTTTAAACTTTAAACCTGCGACCTCCCAATCTGCAAACCAACACTCTATGTGGCAATGATAAACAGATACAATAATCAGTAACAATATCAACTGATTATTGCACACTGCAATAATCAACTAATATTGTACACTTGGGTAAAAAAAATTAAGTTTGTGTTCTTACGCCAAATCTATGATAGTTTGAGGATCAAATGTATAGGAACTTGACCAAAAGGGCTTCGACCTGCATGTTGAACTAATGAAACATCTAAACAATCATGTTTACAATCTGGAACATAGTCATCTGAGGATAGTCAGTGATCACATGAAACAGACAGTGTTGCCTTTACTGTCATAGTAAGTTCTGAACTGATATGACAGCAAGTTTACAATTTCTAACCAGTTCAATCAGCAATAGAACTACTTTTTTTAATCTGTTCACGGGTATGGGTGTACAACTTGTAAGTCTTAGCCTGCCTGGGTTTAAAACCAAGGCCTTATGTTTTAGGGTTGATTGCCAACTTGTAAGTGTACAAGTTATGTTATACATACCCTCTCTGATGGCGGTGCAGGGCGCCCCTTCCTCATGCTCCAGTCGGATCTCCTTTAGGGCCACCAGGTTATCTGTGAGGAGACTCTTCCCCTTGAACACTGTTGCATATGTACCCTGGAAATACAGAAATAAAGGTAATATAGATAAGGTGATATAGATAGCAAAGAAGAAGTCAATGTAAATGTCGTTTATGGCTGTATAACAATCTTGGTAATAAACAAAATCATTTTCATACTAGTTCTGTGTAAGCATCAACCTCTCATAGGTTGATTTTTGGGGGCATTTTTTTCTTCTTCTTTTTTCAAATTCTTGAAATTCTGTTTTTCTTTTACATGACTAGTGGAATAATTCTTTTTTTAAAACCTGAAAAGCAGAAATAGTATACACAAGGTGTATTGCATTCTGCTGTAGATATTTGAGATTGAAGGCTCATTTAGGCACACAAATATTTAAAAAGTTTTTACAAAGCAAACATTTTTATAAAGCATTTAAAAGATACTGCATTTTTTCCTTTCAAACGACGACACATATAGAATTACATAAGTATGACTGGATGCTGTAGTTGTTCACAGGTCCACTAACAAACCAGGTGGTATCGAGCTGATGTCAGAGATGATGTCTAACTTAAGCCACCACGATTATGAAGGTCAGCTGAATAACATTATAGATAGTTTCTACATCAGGGGAGATCCCTTATCTTGGCAGCCATCTTTGATGGCAACTTTCAAGTGATTTCCAGATGAATTGTATAGCCGCGTAAATTTAATTTTCTTGTAATTTCTTCATTTGTGGTAAAAAAATTAAAAGCTATACACCATAAGAAAGCTCTTGAAATTCATATTTTTAAAATACAATATTTTTAAAATTGATAAATGCACAAAGAATTCATACACATAAATAAATAAAATTATTGGCTCATCTTTAAATGAAATGAACAGTATATCTTTTTTGGTTGTATTTTTCTTTACCTTTTAAACTATTAAAATATAGTTTTGATATTTAAAATACTTCATAAAAGCTGTTAAATTTGATATAAAATTCAGTAAAATAGACTGAAAAATAACAACACAGTGGTGAGTTTAATACAGCACATATTTCCAGATTTCGGCCTGCATTAGCTAATGCCTTCCAAGATGGCTGCCTTAAACTGTCTTATCAGTGCCTATGGAAATATGTATTCCCAATCAAATCTTCTCTTATTTATGTTCGGCTTGTTCATTGTTATGTTTCGATTCTCTGCATTAGGAGATTTAACACTTATGCAGGGCCTGGGGTTATAAAACTTTGGTCTCTAGTTGGAGATCATCCTGAAGGGTCTGATTGGCTGAATTTTTTCTGGCCAAATCACTGAGGTGTCTGGCCAATCACAAGCTTGAAAATGATCTTACACTTTGAATTTAAATTTTAAGTGTTTAAATTTTATAACTTCAGGCCCATTTTCCAACACCATTTAAAGCAACTCACTAAATTTAAGTCTACTCACCTCTCCAAGTTTGTCTAACTTTGTGTAAGATTCTATTTTTCCAAACCCAATTTCTGACTGAAATTAGAAAGAAAGACAACAGTTTAAAAATACATGAAGAAAAAAAAGTTAAAAGAGATAATACATAACAAAACCTATTAATGAGATGAATCAGTGGGTTAAATCTGAAACTTTCCTACATGAAAGGATCTGCATTGTTGTGTGTGTTTCTTTTCCCATCTAATCAGTGTAGCATTAACAACATAATCATATCAAATTACGCAACATTATAGGCTTGGATGAAAGATCCCAAATGCCATTAGGTCCCTGGGATGCAAAGTATTCTCGTTTATATAACAGGTAATTTCAATTGAAATTTAGAGAAAAAAAATAATATATATATATATATCTTTATTGAAGAATTATTTAAAATCAAACATAACCACTAAGAGATATGTTTCAAAGTTGTAAGTGATATTAGCTATGCTTAGCATATGATGTTAGAGCACCTGCTGCTCTTACCTGCGCAGCAAGTGCTTATTAAAAATAAGTGCTGCCTGATTATAGCAATCCATAAGGTTTGACCAATCACACATTTGACACATGTTGATATTAATTAACTCAATACATGTTTTTGATTATTTTTCTAAACTGTAATATTGCATAAAATTATCTTACATGAATGTATACCATCATCCAGACACAATTACAACAAAAATATGTCTCCAAAATAACCTTACACATTGATATATTCAATGGCGCTCATTTAGATAAAGATTTCATAAATGGCTTCAGCAGCAAAAAGTGAATGTAATCATATCAGTGTACCTGTCGTGGTTTTTACAGTCAAAGGTCAGAGTTAATGTGGTGCTTAGAAGTTACACTGGGAGATCAGCAAGAAAACCCCAAACTGAAGCTTGCATGAATTCTATAAGTAGTGTTAGAAAAACTGAAATAACTGAAAGATAAGTCCTAAAGTAAGGTGTACCATTCAAGTTCTAAAGTAAGGTGTACCATTCAAGTCCTAAAGTAAGGTGTACCATTCAAGTCCTAAAGTAAGGTGTACCATTCAAGTCCTAAAGTAAGGTGCACCATTCAAGTCCTAAAGTAAGGTGTACTGTTCAAGTTCTAATGTAAGATGTAACATTCAAGCTCATAAGTAAGGTGTACCATTTAAGATCGTAAGTAAGGTGTACCAGTCAAGTTCTATATTAAGACGTACCAATTAAGTTCTAAAGTAAGGTGTACCGTTCAAGTTCTATAGTAAGGTGTACTATTCAAGTCCTAAAGTAAGGTGTACCATTCAAGTCCTAAAGTAAGGTGTACCATTCAAGTCCTAAAGTAAGGTGTACCATTCAAGTTCTAATGTAAGATGTAACATTCAAGTTTTAAAATAAGGTGTACCATTCAAGTCCTAAAGTAAGGTGTACTATTCAAGTTCTATAAAGTGTACCCTTCAAGTCCTTAAGTAAGGTGTACCATTCAAGTCCTAAAGTAAGGTGTACCATTCAAGTTCTAATGTAAGGTGTACCATTCAAGTGCTAATATAAGGTGTACTGTTCAAGTCCTAAAGTCAGGTGTACCATTCAAGTCCTAAAGAAAGGTGTACCATTCAAGTGCTAATATATGGTGTACCGTTCAAGTCCTAAAGTAAGGTGTACCATTTAAGTTCTAAAGTAAGATGTACCATTCAAATCCTAAAGTAAGGTGTACCATTTAAGTTCTAAAGTAAGGTGTACCATTCAAGTGCTAATGTAAGGTGTACCGTTCAAGTCCTAAAGTAAGGTGTACCACTTAAGTTTTAAAGTTACATGTACTATTCAAGTTCTAAAGTAAGGGGATGGGATGGGATTTGCCGGCATTTTTGCCGATACATTTCTATCATTATAGCACAGGGGCACTTATGAGGTGCCCAGGGTCTGAACCCGGCCGTTCCATTATATTGACAACGACGAGTCGGGCGTAATGCTGTCCCCTTAGACCCAAGCGTTAGCAGGGAAGCCACTATTACCAACTTTAAAGTCTTTGGTTTGACCCGGCTGGGGTTTGAACCCACGACCTCCCGATCCGCAAGCCGACGCTCTACCACCAGAGCTATTGCGGCCGGTTCTAAAGTAAGGTGTACCATTCAAGTTCTTATGTAAGATGTAACAGTCAAATTTTAAAGTTAGGTGTACCATTCAAGTTCTTTAGTAAGGTGTACCATTCAAGTTCTAAAGTAACGTGTACCATTCAAGTTTTTTAGTAAGGTGTACCATTCAAGTTCTAAAGTAAGTTGAACAGTTAAAATTCTAAAGTAACGTGTACTATTCAAGTTCTAAAGTAACATGTACCATTCAAGTTCTAAAGTAAGGTGTACTGTTAAAGTTCTAAAGTAAGGTGTACCATTCACCTGTTTGATTATTTAACCTTTTACTAGTAACAATATGGTTAAGTGGTTAAGACAAATTAAACCGAGCTGCTGTCAGTTTTTTCTGAGAATTATCTTCCTGATGATATATTATCTTGGTAAAAGCTTTCAGGAGCCATTGCTGTTGAGGGTACCATACAAACCTTCATTTGCTTTATGTTACGAATTAGGATCATGTGCTAAAATCAAATCAAATTATTGCATCTGTTTTCCAGGAAGTCTTTACATTGATTGAAAATTTTATATCTTATTTCAGTTAATGTCTGCCACTAGTTAGTAATTACACAGACACAGTGACCACCATTATTACAGAATTATTGGACATACACTTTTTGTGGGTTTGGAGGCTATTATTTTAGTAGCCACTATTATTACAGAATTATTGGACATACACATTTTTTGTTGATTTGGAGGCTATTATTTTAGTAGCCACTATTATTACAGAATTATTGGACATACACATTTTTTGTTGATTTGGAGGCTATTATTTTAGTAGCCACTATTATTACAGAATTATTGGACATACACATTTTTTGTTGATTTGGAGGCTATTATTTCAGAGGCCATATTATGACAAAACTATTGGACTTGCACATTTTTTGTGGGGTTGAAGGCTATTGTATCATGTCTACTGCCAGTAATAGAGTAATAGTTAATTAACAAACAGACTCATTGGCTAAACATTAATTCCCGAACAATTAGATTACAGTCGTAATGGAAAACACATGAGACCGTTTTCTCACCCAGTGATGATTAATTATCACACTTTATTGTCATCATACTAGCTTTGCTTTAACCATCCTAAAGTTCTGAGACTATTAAGCGAGTTCTCATTATTTACCATGACTTTCACAAACAGAAATATAAAAAGGGTCTAACGGTAAGAAGTATTTTGTTATATCTGAAATATAACTGAGTAACTTTACAAAATTAGAAATGCGTGCCTCAAGTAAGTGCTTATTATAATTTTATTCAAAGAAATATTTGTTTAAAACCATGTTTAAGATAACATAAAAAGCAACAATTTTGGATGATATCATTGTGTTTATGTGCACTAAAGTCAGCATGAAAAAACAACACTTTGTATTCAATACAATTACCTGATCAACTGAATCACAAGTATAAATCAATTTACAGATAAAGTGTTTTTTTGTCAAACAATGTCAAAATTGATTGAATTTTAAAAAAAAATCATTCGACAACAATAACAATTCATAATAACACTACTGCAAAATTAAAAATATGGACACACTGAGCAAACTATTGATCATTTCTTAAATACAAACCATCGACAATAGAAATTTCTTAGCACTAACTTTATTATCACCAGGTCATATTAGAAAAGTATTAAATGACTGTTTAAAAACTATCATTGTAATTTTTATGTTCACAGTTATTAATTAAAGGTCCTATCAACAGATTGCCTATATTAAATACACATACCAATACCTAACCACTGCTTTGGGGAATTTGGTCATACTTTTTGCATAAACACATACTTTAGTTGTTATAAAGACGATTTTGAACACTTCATTTATTGTTAGGCTGTACTTATCGCGAAAAAAGAACCTTCTAAAAATGTTCACTCTTTCCAACTCTATAAAAAGCAGGATAGTGGTCTCTGCTAAAAACAGATTACAGTTTTAGAGCAAATTAACCAGATGACAATATAAAAATAAGTGGTCATGTCTTCTTTTTTTTTAAGTTTAAAAAAAGCTATCTCTGCAGCATGGCTTGGATAGGAAACATCTGTTTGCAATGACAAGTGGGAATTTATCCTTGACTGTTTATAAAGATCTTTGGTATTAAGAACAGCATTTTGTAAGATCTTTTCAGGGTACACCATCTTTAAAGCATCATCATCTCAAATGTTCATTTTAAGGTCTCCCTTCAATTCCTTAGAGTGTTAAGACATTCAACTTAAAGTACTGTTCTGTACCATATACTGCTACCTGGACACAAAAGTAATCTGTCAGAACAAATCCTCCAGTAGTCTTGCTGACATACCATTTTCACAGATCTGTTAAAGGCGGTATCCCAACAGTTTGGACCAAATTTGTTTTAAAGTTTCTTAGCCAACTGTGCAGTGTGGCTCAGATATGAAATGCACGTTTTTGTAATGCCACGTGGTGTATTATGCTTTTTCTTTTTCACAAGGATGTTACCGGCTGCAATAGCTCAGGTGGTAGAGCGTTGGCTTGCGGATCGAGAGGTCGCGAGTTCAAACCCCGGCCAGGTCAAACAAAAAACTTTAAAGTTGGAAGTAGTGGCTTCCCTCCTAAAGCTCGGGGCTAAGGGGAAAGCATTACGCCTGACTAGTCGGTGTCAGTATAATGAACTGGCCGGGTTCAGTCCCTGGGCACCTCATAAGTGCCCCTGTGCTATAATGACAGAAATGTCGCTGCACAGTCTTGGCAAAAATGACAGCAAATCACATCTCATCCCTCACAAGGATGTTGGGCACCAATAAACAGCATTTTATTGTATCTTTTCATGTAATAAGTTACTTGGTTTTTTGAAGAAAACATTTTTGGTCCAAACTGTCTGATACCACCATTAACTTATTACTTGATGGAAACACTAGTTGGGTGGGTTATGTTTTATGTTAACAGGGTGAATGATATTTCCAGCAAGTAAAGGGTTAACCTTAATATCATGCTACTGTTATCAACAAAAACTTAAACCTTAGTAATATGCTCATAACCTTGTGCACAGGAAACAAGATGTTTGTTTGTTTGCTGGGTTTATCGTCCCCCTAATAGTATTTCAGCTATCTGGAGATGGTGTCCACTTGAAGCAGATATAGTGCTGCCTTCACTGTGTATAGCATGCTGTAAATACCTGGCATGATACCAGACCCAGTCACATTATCCTTACACCGGGCAAACCAGTTGTGGAACTACCAATATATTTGCTTTAGAGTTAGCAAGAAAGCTATACGACTACCATTTTTAACTACTTTGGTATGTCGCAGCCCAGGATCGAACCCAGGGCCTCCCGAGCTGACACTCTACCGATTGCGCTACCAGGTCCGGTAAAACAAGATGTCAACATTTAGAAGCAAATAGTGCCAATCCTAATTAGACATCTCCCAGCAGAGACCTGACCTGGATCTACACTATTTGTCTAGACCTAATAAATTCCTGCTCAGAGTTGAGTCATGTGATTGAACTTTCCACCTGTAGATGCTGACAAATATTTTTCCATCCATAACAGAAAGTCTCAGACCAAATAGGTCTCCCAGGACTCAGGTGCTAATCACCAACACTCATTTGATCTCATGTATTCTCCCATCTTCAGTTACATCCTCCATAAAAGGGAATATTCAATATCATGTACGTATGTGTATGCTAAATATAGATTGTACAATTTTTTTTGGTTTTAAGGGTAATGAGGGTCTTAAAATACAGTATACATTCTAATGAAGTTTAAAATATATGCTTAATGTCAAACTTCAAAAAAGTTTAAAAGCCAACAAAGAAAACATCAAAAAGATATTCTCTATTAATTAAGGATGAGCTTTATAAAATAAACAACATGTGTTGTGTGTGATACTGTTATTGAGCATTTGGCCTGTTTGTTCATGGACAGGTACTCTCAAACTAAAAAGGCAATGGAGCTGCATACAAAGTGTGGAACATTCTATACTTCAGATACAGAGAGAACTACAAAGTGTGGAACATTCCATACTTCAGATACAGAGAGAACTACAAAGTTTGGAACATTCCATACTTCAGATACAGAGAGAACATGTCAACTTGAAGTATATAAATGCTGCCATCACTGTGAATAGCATTAAGTGATCACCTAGCGTGATACCACATGGTCATATTATTCTGACACAAGGCTGACAAGTCTATGAACCTTATATTTGCTTAAGTGAAAACACAAGAGCATAACTATGACCATTTTATGACATGGGCGGCTAGTGTTTGAACAAAGGACCTCCTGTACAGGGGCTCCCACGGTCGAGCAGTTAGAGTCGCTGACTTCTAACTCCTCAGCCCCTCACCTGCTAACCTGTGGTGTGCCAGTGGTTCTACCCAGACATAAGACTGGGTTCTTCCTCCACCAATAATTAGCTGGACGTCACCAATATGACCAGAATTGTATTGGTGCAATATAACAAACAGACCTCTTGTACCTTATTTACCATGCCTGTTGTGACAGAATGAATTTGTATGCTTGCTTACATCACACTCCCCAGCAAAGCAAGCCCCCCTCCCTTTAATATATACAGGATAATGCATGGTTGGACAACTTACTTTTAACAAACAATGAGGCAGCAGTAGGCTGGTTCATAATTAATGAAGATAATAAAGAGCAGATTCTTTTTTTTAACTACAAGTACAACAGGGTGACAAGATCAATAACATACTGATGGAACTTGTTATTACGTGTCGCAAAAACAATACAGGATATTTAGTGCGTGTTGAGCAATGAAGACAGACAGCATAAACCACCAGTTCTATTTTCATAACAATAATACTATAGACACAAACTCTGAAAATCACGAAACTAAACTGTTAATCAAAAGGCAAACAGACAATTAAATCTTTAATCAAAGCTTACGATATTTGTGCCCTAGAAACTTAAAAGATGTTACCCAAATTATGGCATTTCTTTATAGCAAAAAAATATATGACTCAAAGTTAGACTTAACAGTCTGGCAGGTATGGTAAGCCCCAGGTTCGATCCCGGGTCACAACATATCCAAGTCATTAGAAATGGTAGTGGTAGTGGTTAACTTTTGCCAAACAATGGACAGTACTTGCCTACCATGTGTTTACTTAGTAAAACAGTGTGTATTGATACTTTGACAACAACATGCATAGATATGAGCCTACTGGGTTCAAACCCAAGCCGCAACATACCAAAGTCATAAAAATGGTGGTGGTATAGCTCCCTTGCTAACGCTTAAGCAAATATAAGGGTAGTTCCATGACTGGTTGGCCTGGTGTCAGGATAATGTGACTGGGTGTGGTATCATACCAGGTGTTCATGGCTACACACAGTGAAGGCAGCACTATATCTGCTTCAAGTGGGCAGCGTCTCCAGATAATTGCAATACTGTTGGTGGGACAATAAAACCCAATAAACAAACATTACAGTCTCAAAACATTTGTTTAGAATGTCCATTATTACAGGACTTAGAATATCTAGACTGTTTCACATATACATGTAGTCTTCAAATTCTGAAATATGTTTATAAAATTATGGATCAAGTAAACCTGTAAATCATAAAGGTGGTATCTTACAGGTTGAAAAAAACATTTTTTCTCTCAAAAAAACCCAATGTCATTTTTACCTGAAAAGGTTCTCAAAATACTGTTCATTGATGTCCTTGATCTGAGTAAACAGTCAAGCATAAATCATAACTCATCCTTTACAAACAGGTGTTTTCTATCTGAGCCACAGTGCAGAGATAGCTATTTTTAAATTTAGAAACTAACGAGACCATTTACTTTTGCGATTATTCTATAAAGTTGTCAGGGTAAGCCACTCTGCTGTCGATATCTATTTTCAGCAGAGTGCACTAGTGAGCGTTTTAAAGAGTGATGGAAAAAATGAACATTTAAAGTGATTTAATTTTGCAATTAGTACTGTCTAACAATGCAGTGTGTGTTAAAAATCGTCTTTATTTAGACTTAAGTATGGGTTTTTGCCAAAATATGACAATATTCCCCAATATTTAAGTCTGACATTGTTACATGTAACTGATATTGACAACCTGTTGGATACCACCTTTAAAATCATACAGGATATTAAGTAGCTGATTGTAAATCACTTTTAACATGAATCTTAAATCTTTAAATCATACAGGTAATTTAGTGGCCAATTGTAAATCACTTTTAACATGGATCTTATGACTCATCATGTACGTTCTTGGGTCAATGTCTGTTGCTTTTGCACTAATCAAGTGCTTACGTGTAGCAAGCCTGTTTATGTCTGAAAACTAATACTGTTTACTGCCTGTGATTGTTTTGATGTTGGTGTCACTTTCAGAGACTGTGCCTGATTTGTTGAGAAAAATGTTTATGTAAAACTCTTGTGTTTTAAGCATTCAATAAGACAGGTGACTGAATCATTTGGTGTTGTTTAGAAACACGTTCTAATATACTTTATCAAAATGTCAGGCTCATAATTAACACGTGGTACATTCTGTGTAGAAAGCCTATGTAATTTTGGATATCTTCTTTTTCCCTTTATTTTTTAAAATCTATTACTGCTTTTACTCTTACAATCTTTGCCATGGTCATGTCATATCCAACACCTACGAAACTTTAAGGGTGGTATCCATCAGTTTGCCTATGTTTAACATATGTAACAATACCTGATGTCTGTATGGGGTATTTGTGCATACTTTCTGTGTTTAACATATGTAACAATACCTGATGTCTGTATGGAGTATTTGTGCATACTTTCTGTGTTTAACATATGTAACAATACCTGATGTCTGTATGGGGTATTTGTGCATACATTCTGTGTTTAACATATGTAACAATACCTGATGTCTGTATGGGGTATTTGTGCATACTTTCTGTGTTTAACATATGTAACAATACCTGATGTCTGTATGGGGTATTTGTGCATACTTTCTGTGTTTAACATATGTAACAATACCTGATGTCTGTATGGGGTATTTGTGCATACTTTCTGTGTTTAACATATGTATCAATACCTGATGTCTGTATGGGGTATTTGTGCATACTTTCTGTGTTTAACATATGTAGCAATACCTGATGTCTGTATGGGGTATTTGTGCATACTTTCTGTGTTTAACATATGTAACTATACCTGATGTCTGTATGGAGTATTTGTGCATACTTTCTGTGTTTAACATATGTAACAATGCCTGATGTCTGTATGGGGTATTTGTGCATACTTTCTGTGTTTAACATATGTAACAATGCCTGATGTCTGTATGGGGTATTTGTGCATACTTTCTGTGTTTAACATATGTAACTATACCTGATGTCTGTATGGGGTATTTGTGCATACTTTCTGTAGAAAAAAAATCATAAATTTGTCTAGGCTTTGACGTTTTTTCAATAACAGGTCAATTTTAGGCATTAAAACTTGTTAATTAACGCTTAAAATGTTCATTCTTTTCAAATCTATAAATAAGAGTGAATTGGTATTCCAGCAAAAAAAAGACATTGACATCACAGCTGATGATGTGGATGAGCTCAAACATAAGCGATTACATGGTTTTCTTAGTTTAAAACTAGCTAACTGTGAAGCGTGGCTCTAACAGGAAATAAATATTTGCAATGAGGATTTGAGGCATTATGGTACACTTTTCAGATTGGTGTAGGACATCAATAAACAGCATTTTCCCGAGAGCTGCTCAGGTGACAATTGTTTATGAAGACATTTAATGAAAATAATTTTGGTCCAAACTGTCAGACACCCCCTTTAAAAGAATCTTTAGGGCTAAAATGATGGCAGTGTTTCAATTAACTCTGACAAGTGTTCATGTGTATGCATCTACTTACCAATGATTTTCGGCGTGACCGTCTACTCAGGGCGCCCTCTGGTGTGAGACTTTGTTTTGCAAGGAAATGACCGGGGATCCGAATGTCCGCAGGCAGCGAAAGACGCTTCGTCACCTCCTGGAATGAAAAGGTAGATACCAATGTGTTATACATGCATCAAAAAGTGGAGTGATCAATTACAATGAACAGTGGTCTATCATACTGACCAGTGTCCTACCACTTTGTCCATAGCTCTGAGATGGCAAAAAAAGTTCCAAACATTGAGATAAAACACAATGGCAATGCTACAAAATGTACCATTAATGTCTTTTACAAATATCAAATAGCAACCTATAAAGACTACTCATACAACATTAAACGCACTTTTACTGGTTCAAATAAGATAAACCAGAGACAAAGTACCTGTCATTTGCAATCTAGTATCTTTACATGTTCCTCATGCTTTCTTCTTTAATTAGTCTACATGACTTTCTCTGAGGTATTGTAAGACACTTATATCATTAATCAACCAAGTGCTAACCTGCTGTTCTCACAGGCAAAACAAAATAAACATAAACATGAAAATATATATATTGAATAAATTAAAATATATATAAAGCATTAAAATCCATGTTACAGTTAAATAATTTTGTAAACAATGTTGTTTAATGATAGTTGCCAACTTTAGACAGTACATCACCAACAGTTAAATAAGTTTGTTTTAGGATAGTTGCAGAATTTAGGCAGTACATCACCAACCGTTAAATAATGTTGTTTAAGAATAGTTGCCAACTTTAGATTATATCACCAACAGTTAAATAATGTTGTTTAAGGATAGTTGCAAACTTTAGACAGTACATCACCAACAGTTAAATAATGTTGTTTTAGGACAGTTGCAAACATTAGACAGTACATTACCAACAGTTAAATAATGTTGTTTTAGGATAGCTGCCAACTTTAGACAGTATGTCACCAACAGTTAAACAATGTTGTTGTAGGATAGTTGCAAACTTAAGACAGTACGTCACAGTCAGTTAAATAATGTTGTTAAAGGATAGTTGCCAACTTTAGACAGTATGTCACCATTATCTAGTAGCCATGGACTATTGTGTCTAAGCCCCCTTTGATCTCACATATGTTGTCCTAAACATATCTAATTGCACATATCGCCCTAATGAGGTTCATTTTCATTAGTTAAATACATATTTCATTATTCATGACAAGCCTAACAATGAATACTATGTAAGCTGAGAGGATTGCACCGATCTGGATTATATGTGGGAGATAAGAGCCACACTCCGGCTCTCATCTATGGAGGGGAAACACAGATCTACAACAGTCTAGCTGCTGGTAAATAGGTTACATTGGTCTACAGTCTTCAACGTTCTATCTCTTGAATAATGTACAAATCTGTACAAAGTGAATAGGATATGTAATAATCTTTCTAGTTACCTTTGCAGATGTAAGCAAATAACTTCAGATCAAGTATTGGTGATGATCAATTGGAGCAGGATGAGTAGAATGAGCTCAATTATAATTCAACATAGATTTCAATGCATGTCACAGTAATTTGATAATAAAAGTTTTTGTGCAAGATCATAACTTCACATTATATGAAGATCTTTAAAAAGATCTACCACCACATCATATGAAGATCTTTAAAAAGATCTACCACCAAATCATATGAAGAACTATAAAAGATCTAGCCACCACATCATGAACATCTCCTTAAAGGTCTAGCCAACACATCATGTGAACATCTATATAAAGATTTAGCAACCACATTATGTGAACATCTATATAAAGATCTAGCCACCACATAATGTGAACATCTATATAAAGATCTAGCCACCACATAATGTGAACATCTATATAAAGATCTAGCCAGCACATAATGTGAACATCTATATAAAGATTTAGCAACCACATTATGTGAACACCTATATAAAGATCTAGCCACCACATAATGTGAACATCTATATAAAGATCTAGCCAGCTCATAATGTGAACATCTATATAAAGATCTAGCCACCACATAATGTGAACATCTATATAAAGATCTAGCCAGCACATAATGTGAACATCTATATAAAGATCTAGCAAACCACATTATGTGAACATCTATACAAAGATCTAGCCAGCACATAATGTGAACATCTATATAAAGATCTAGCAAACCACATTATGTGAACATCTATATAAAGATCTAGCCAGCACATAATGTGAACATCTATATAAAGATCTAGCCACCACATAATGTGAACATCTATATAAAGATCTAGCCAGCACATAATGTGAACATCTATATAAAGACCTAGCAATCATACTATGTAAATATCTACACTAAGATCTGTGAAAGATCTAACCACAATATCATGAAAAGATCTATACAAAAATCTAGCCATCACAACATCTTAAGATCGGTACAAAAACCTACAACACTTCTTTCATTAGGCATCCCTTGTGTATACTTCTTTTAACTTATAATGGCTATGCCAGCATCTATAAGCTTCATTGTCATAAAGTGTGGCATTATCTTCCTCTGTTTATAGATAATATCAAAATATCTGTTAACAATATTATGGCACAAATCAATACCTGTATGAAAAGTTAGCACTTGCAAATTTTTCCTGTAACTTTTTCATGTATTGTGAATAAATCAGCCTTAAAGGTTTGCCTATATCAAATACATGTAACAATTTTAAATCTCTGCTTTGTGGAATTCCCGCATAATTTTTGTATAAACCCACACTTAAATCTTAAAAAATACGATTTTGAAATCTAACTGAAATGTTAAACAGAAAATCCCAATGAATGTGTATTTTTTCCAAGTGTATAAAAAGTTTGATGGTGTTCTCTACTAAAAACAGATATCTACGTCAGAGCGGATTACCCAGATAACTATATAACGTGATTTCAAAAGTAAGTGGTCACATGTTGTTGTTTTTTAAGTTTAAAAATAGCTATCTGCAGCGTGGCTCTGATAGGAAATACCTGTTCGAATTGACGAGTGGAGATTTATTCTTGACTATTCACACAGGTCTAGGACATTAATAACAGCATTTTGAAGGACCTTTTCAAGCAACAGTGTCTTATCTTTTTTTTTGAAAAAAGGACATTTTGGTCTGAACTGTCGGATGCCACCTTTAAACTAAATATTGTTGACCACAATCAGCTTCTCCTTCTGGGAGCTGTCTATTCAGTATCTGTTCTATTTACTTATAAATATCCTGATGGTATTTATATTTAGAAATAGATTTCAACAAATATTCTTTATAACAAAACTAAACATTCTAATACTTTAATTATGCAATGTCTACATGTGCAGTACCAACAACATATTATATATTACCTTATTTATGCAGTCTACTATAAAAGTATGTAAATAAATTACTTAGTTTATGTAATATTATCATGGCATGGACTAAATGCCTGAGCCTGCACATCAACACCATGTTAAGCAGAAGTTACTTGTATTGATTCAGTTAACATCAATGGATCTTGTTAAGCTTGTACATATACTAGTTTATTTTTAGACATATGGCTATTTTTCAGATAAATGAAAAAAAAAGACAGCCATCACTTTTTCTTGCCTAGTTTCAAAACTGGTTGCATAAACTGAATGATTTGTATATATTTATTTCATATTTAATAAAAATATAAATTATAATTAAAATGTATTTTATTTTACCATGTGTTCTTTGACTAGTCATTTTTCACCAAACAGTAGATCTACTAATGACCAATTCATGACAAATAGCAATGCATTTCTATCAATATCATCTGTGCAGATTATATGAAATTTTTAATATTTCAATGCCTTATATGCATCCTTTATGATTTTCATTGTACTCTTTAAGTATAAACATTATCTACTCAGTATATCCTTCTGCTCCTCCTCCTCCTCCTCCTCATCATCATAATCATCATCATTGTCTTTAAATTGAAGTTATTATAAAAATCAAATTATGACAATCTGTTCAACTCTCATATTCAACCATCAGCAGCAGCAACAGCAACAGAATAACAACAACGAGCAATGACAACACTGACCACGTACCATACTAGTCACCCGCTTATAAAGGTTTGACATATTTATACACTATTCCACAACTTTACCAGAAGACCTTCCTACAGAGCACTTAATCAGACAAGAAATTTTATTTTTATTGTCGACTATTCCCAGATCGACTAGTATAAACTGTCTCCCACTCACTACAGCACTGATGAAATCCCCCACAAGTACAATACATACAGTAATATACTATTTGTGCCTCCATTGTCACCTTATCTAACCATTGATTCTGATTGGTGGATAAGGCAACCAGTATAACTCTTTTACCAATATTTCCCAGTCACCAGAGTTCCAATTCTTCCCAAGAACTATTTTTCAACCTTTAATGAAATTCAATATAGCCTATGTATATAGATTTCCAGCATTTTATATAATTAAAATGACCACAATACAATTGCATCCAATGTACATGAAAATATCCAAATATAGCTGTCTTGCAAGTAGTCCTTAGTTTATCAAAGTGTAAACAACTTGCTTTTTGTGATATATTTGTATAGGTTGTTAAGATTTTCTCAAAACTGTCAACAAATCTTCAAAATAAAAACAATGCATGCATAATTATACATAGGAATAAATCTTCTTCATCAACTTGTCAGCATACAGCTTTATATAAAATATGCAAAAATTCCTTGCATATGTAATTTGCCATACATCATCAGGACAAACTTGTCCACATTATGAAACCTGACACAAACTTACAGATATATTAAGATACACAAGAATAATCAGAAGTACCTGTGATGTAGTGTTACAGTCATTGACTTGCAACTCCTCTGACCACTTGGTCTCTTACTGCATCACACATGTGAACTCTCCCACTTTGGGAGGGAGGCTCCCATTGTAAGGTTCAAAATTACTTAAAAATGAAGGGTATTTTAGATTTTTTCAGAAATCTCCCTATTTGGAAACAGGTAACTTTCTTCTTTGTTTATATGAAAAAAACAAATCTATAAGTGAAAATCACCCACTTTAGCCTCAGAAAAAGTTCACATGTAAGTCGCATGGGTTCGATTCCAATTCAGGTCTAAGTATTTAATTCAGGAAGGTCTTCCAGCTGACCTGCGGTGACTGCCAGTGGTTATACCCAGACATGTGTCTAGGCTCTTCCTACTCCAAAATGACTGAATGTTGCTATAATGATCATAACTGGTCGCTGCGATTTAAAACACTGGTCGCTGCGATTTAAAACACTGGTTGCTGCGATTTAAAACAAACACAAAACAAAAACAAGAACAATCAGAAACCAGTTCAATGAACGTGGTCAACCAGGGTCTCTTTACGTCTTTTAATCAGTATTACAAATCATTGATATGTTTGTTTGTTTTTTTGGTTTATCATCCCACAAACAGTATTTTCATTATCTGGAAATGGAGTCCTCTTGAAGCAGATATAGTGCTGCCTTCACTGTGCAGAGCATGCCAAGAACACCTGGCATGATAATTTACCCTGTCACATTATCCTGACACCGGGCCAATCAGTCATGAAACAACCGATATTTGCTTGAGTGTTACATGTAGCAAGGGAGTTATACCACTACCATTTTTACGACTTTGGTATGTTGCGGCTTGGGTTCGAACCCAGTAGGCTCATATCTGTGCATGTTGTTGTCAAAGTATCAAAACACACTGTTTTATTATAGTAAACACATGGTAGGCAACTACTGTCCATTTATTGGCAAAAGTTAACAGAAAAGCAAAGACTATTTTTAAATATTTAACATATAGCAAGCTTTGAATTTGACTGGTTGCTTGTGATTTTTAATGAGACAATTGGAAAATGTGAAAAATTCAAAATACTTACAAATTCAGCAGCAAGTTGTTTATTCAATGTTTGTTATTTCAATGTACAGGTTATCACTTTAATGCAATCAGAAAATTGACAGATTAAACCAAAAGGTCCAAGTTGCAGCAATTAACATTACGCCGAAATTTGATTGACAGGACAAGATGCCTAGCGTTAGCTAATCAGCGCGCTCCATTTGGTCACGTGATTATTTTGTTTTCGGTCGCCATTTTCCTTGGACAAGCTGAGTGCATTTCGTTGACCAAGAAACGGAGGAATAATTCTGATTTTAGTAACAAAAAAGCGAGAAGAAAATAGTCGATATCCGGAACGTTTGATAGGCGGCATCGTTTTTATTCCATTTCCAAAGCCGAAACGTAACTGTGACAAATGTAAAAGATGGATAAAATTGTGTAATCGTGAACACCACCAGTTAAATGTTGGAATGGACGGAAATTACAACTTGTATCGTCTAACGCATTCTCGTTTTAATATATATGTATATATTCCATCTTTGTTATGACCTACTGCAGTAACTTCTACTCAGATCAAAGAAATAGATCCCCTTTAACTTGAGTAACATCGGACGATTTCCTTGTGATATATGGTAACAAAAATAATAAACACATTATCAAAGGTTAACTGCATTTATAAATCGTGGATTTAATGTAATAATGAAAATTACCCGGATTTTCACGAACAGTATGCGTCTGTAACGGAATCTAGGCCGATCGTCATGTGCACACTGTGTGGCTTCTCGCTCTTTCGTTGTGATCGGAAAACACTAGAATTAACGTCAATTTCTTCCTTCGATCTAAAAGTCAACCTGACTGAATGAATGTAAGATTCATTTGCGTATCGTCTGGCTTGAATTCTTTGCCGAAGTGACGATTTTCTTAGCATAAAATGCTCACCAATGTTCGCTAAGAGATAGCTTAAACAGGCAGCCATGTTTGTTGACAATGGGTCCTACTAGGATTAACATCCGATTAAAATATGGTGCAGAGTATACTTTAACATTACATTTTATAGCATTTCAAATCTGGTGTTAACTGCAATAATTATTGAAGTTTGCTCCACTTACCTTTCAACAAGGAAGATGCCGCATAGGTGCAAAATGTATTGCTTTTATTTTTACACCTCTCGCTTTTGTTATTATGGATATTCCACATTAGGTGTTAATTATATGTTTTGATCAAGACAAATAATAATCACTTCAATTTTCAACACATCCTTTTCAACTGCACCTGTGTTATTCAATTTTCTTACCTACAAAACATAGAAAACATTTATCGCTTTAATTGTGTTTATTTTCAAAGCAGTCATAATTATTTGACATATCTCGCTCACAAACGATAATACATTGGTCATGCTTTGTAATTTATGTTTTAATGTTCATATCTTACATTTAATATTTCATACAAGTAACGCACACAATATTTAGTACATACAGTAATATTTTCATTGGAGATGATGTGAATTGTATTGACACATGTTTATTGTTATTTATGCCCCTATCAACGAATTGTTGATATATATTATGTAATATATGAATACATATATACATTAAAATCGTTTTTTATGTCTTTGTGGTGTCTTTGTATGTCTTTGTGGTGTCTTTGTTGTGTCTTTGTTGTGTCTTTGCATGTCTCTGTGTGTCTTTGTATGTCTTTTGCAGTGTTTCGTAGGACCGTTGACAATAGAGTATTGACCCGATCGACGATAAGATATCCAAGGTTATCAGATAGTGGGTCACGTGACTCGGTGGGCGGAGCAATCTACCTGCAAGCTTAATGTTAATTGGTTCAATACATTAAAAATGTATTGACTAGTTACGAACTAATTCAAGATTTCATACAAACAGGTTGTTGAATATTGGACCATTAATGTGGCCTCTGGTGCGTTCACAAGGTTTTTATAAAATCTGACAAATGTCCAAATTTTTAGACCCCATGTGACTCAGTATGAACTCATTCAAGATTTCATGCTGACAAACATTCTTGCTATATTTGGTGAAGATTGGGTCATAAATGTGGCCT
Source organism: Sinonovacula constricta (assembly GCA_007844125.1). Classification (NCBI taxonomy): domain Eukaryota; kingdom Metazoa; phylum Mollusca; class Bivalvia; order Cardiida; family Solecurtidae; genus Sinonovacula; species Sinonovacula constricta. The sequence goes on along the minus strand of CM017561.1, from coordinate 36,711,439 downwards.
CTAGTGTGTTCATAAGCTTTTTTTTCTCTCTAAAATTTGATCAATAGACATTTTTTCTGACCCTGTGTGACGCAGTTAAGAACATTTTTAAAATTTCGTGCAGACAAATATTATGGCCAAGACTATAAAAGATTGGGCCATAAATGTTCTCTCTAGTGTGTCAAAAAGAGTCTTCTAAGATCTGACCTAGTGATCTAGTTTCTGACCCAAGGTGACCCAGTTAGCAATTCATTCTAGATTTCTTGCAGACAAACATTCTGACCAAGTATGGTAGAGACAGAATAAAAACTGTATCTCTAGATTGTCCACAAGCAAATTGTTGATGCAGCATGAAGAGGTATCAGAAAAGCTCATCTTGAGCATGTTGTGCTCAGGTGAACTAAAATGTATGGATACAAGGGTCTACATTATATCACTTCGAAATCAACTGAAAGAAAGATAAACAAAAATTCTTACTTCTTACAAACAGCATTTAAGAAACACTAATGGGTCATACGGCAATCTCTGATATACTTACAAGAACAAGAACATAATAAACTATTAAAAATTTATTTTCACTAAAACACACAATAAACATATTAGGACCAGTAAATACAGTAAAGACATGAATGAATGGACTTCTAAGTTATGAAAAGGAGATCTGACATAAGAGGTTCTTTATTGTTTCTGAGAGATAAATTAACAAAATTAATAGATAGTTTCCACATCAGTGAAAATCCCTTATCTTGGCAGCCATCTTTGATGGTAACTTCAAGGGATTTTCATATGAATTGTATAGAAGGGTAAGTTTTATTTTCTTGTAATTTCTTCATTTGTGGTCCGAAAATTAAAAGCTATACACCATTGGAAAGCTCTTGAAATTCATATCTTTAGAATACAATATTTTTACAATTGATAAATGCACTTCTTTAACCTTTTAAACTATCAAAATATAGTTTTGATATTTAAAATACTTTATAAAAGCTGTTAAATTTGATATAAAATTCAGTAAAATAGACTGAAAAATAAAAACACACTGGTGAGTTTAATACAGCACATATTTCCCGATTTTGGCCTGCATTAGCTACTGCCCACAAAGATGGCTTATTAGTGTTGATGACATCACATGGAAACTATCCATAAACAGCAATAACAGCAATGGACCTTTTCTGATTGGTCAAGTCTGTATACACATACCTTAGTTCATCCAATCAGTGTAACTCAAGAGCACATGGGGAATGTTTGACCTACTTAGCACGAAAGAACATGTGCTTTTGTTTGTGATTCTGTTTCTGTGCCTTTAAGGAAGGCATGAATTGAAAATGTCAAAATAACAACAGATAGTTTCCATGTGATGTTATAGGCACTGATAAGACAGTTTAAGGTAGCCATCTTTGAAGGCAGAATCCAATGCGAGCCAAATTCTGGAAATATGTGCTGTAACTTAACACTGTGTTTTCATTTTTCAGTCTATTTTACTGAATTTTATACCAAATTTGACAGCTTTTATGACATATTTTAAATATCAAAACTATATTTTGATAGTCAAAAAGGTAAAAAAATACAACCAAAAAAGATATACATTTTGTTAAAGGATGAGCCAATAATTTTATTTATTTCTGTGTATTAATTCTATGAGCATTTATCAATTTTAAAAATACTGAATTTCAAGAGCTTTCCAATTGTGTACAGCTTTTTAATTTTTGGACCACAAATGAAGAAATTACAAGAAAATAAAATTTACCCTTCTATATAATTTATCTAAAAATCCCATGAAGTTGCTGTCAAATATGGCTGCCAATATAAGGGATCTTCACTGATGTGAAAGCTATCTATGAGGGAAGAATTACAAACAAAATGCAGAGTAGTTTCTTTCAGAAATCTATCACAATAATCACAGATCAACAAACAACAGTGATGGTGGTTAAATCCTTAAAAGATAATACAAATATTTATAAATTTGAAAATGTATATCATTATACATGTACTTTCATCATTGCCTCTCATAAACTGAAGAGAAAAACCCATGACTGGTATCAACAGGTGACTGCATGATTGGACTGCTACCAAAATATTTAGAAGGAATTAGTAAACAAATGGAGTAGGCCTTGATAGACTGGGGAAAAGGCAGCTAGATGTGGTTAGAGCATCAATGAAAAACGGGTTAATGAGAAACAGCAGAACCTTGCTTCCGTTTCATATCAAATGTCAAATCCTGAATGATGTTTGTTTTTATTCAATTAAAGTTGCATTCAACAGTCAGTCAATTGGCTACATTGAGTTGTTTATGGTAGAACAGTTCACAGGTACAACTATATGGCAACATGTGGCTGTGTATGTTAGAACAGTAGACAGATATAACTATATGGCAACATGTGGCTGTGTATGTTAGAACAGTACACATGTATAACTATATGGCAACATGTGGCTGTATGTTGTAGAACAGTAGACATGTATAACTATATGGCAACCTGTGGCTGTAAATGATAGAACAGTACACATGTATAACTATATGGCAACATTTGGCTGTAAATGATAGAACAGTAGACAGGTATTACTATATGGCAACATGTGGCTGTATTTGTAGAACAGTACACATGTATAACTATATGGCAACATGTGGCTGTATTTGTAGAACAGTACACATATATAACTATATGGCAACATGTGGCTGTATGTTGTAGAACAGTACACATGTATAACTATATGGCAACATGTGGCTGTGTATGTTAGAACAGTAGACATGTATAACTATATGGCAACATGTGGCTGTGTATGATAGAACAGTCCATATGTATAACTATATGGCAACATGTGGCTGTATTTGTAGAACAGTACACATGTATAACTATATGGCAACATGTGGCTGTATTTGTAGAACAGTTCACATGTATAACTATATGGCAACATGTGGCTGTATTTGTAGAACAGTACACATGTATAACTATATGGCAACATGTGGCTGTATGTTGTAGAACAGTTCACATGTATAACTATATGGCAACATGTGGCTGTAAATGATAGAACAATCCACATGAATAACTATATGGCAACATGTGGCTGTGTATGATAGAACAGTAGACAAGTATAACTATATGGCAACATGTGGCTATAAATGATAGAACAGTCCACATGTATAACTATATGGCAACATGTGGCTATAAATGATAGAACAGTCCACAGGTATAACTATATGGCAACATGTAGCTGTAAATGATAGAACAGTTCACAGGTACAACTATATGGCAACAAGTGGCTGTAAATGATAGAACAGTCCATATGTATAACTATATGGCAACATGTAGCTGTAAATGATAGAACAGTCCACAGGTATAACTATATGGCAACATGTGGCTATAAATGATAGAACAGTCCACATGAATAACTATATGGCAACATGTGGCTGTATTGGTAGACAAGTAGATATGTATAACCAAATGGCAACATGTGGTTGTATATGGTAGAACAGTACACAGGTATAACCAAATGGCAACATATGGCTGTGTTGGTAGACAAGTACACATGTATAACCATAACATTTGTTAATTTGTAGACAAGATGTTCTACTTTACGTTGCTTCAATTCATAAAGAGCACAATGATTCAGTAGAATCACTCTCCAGACAATGGCAGATTTAATTGTACACCAATTATAACTGTTGTTGTGGGAAGTAGCTCTTTTTCAGACAGATAGAAAAAATTACTATTTTTGCTTTGTTTCAAATCTGGTTGCATAAACTCAGTGATTTGGTTGTACTTGTTTCATGCTTAATAAAAATATAAATTATTATTAAAATGTGTTTTTTTTTTAAATAACCATGTGTTCTTTGACTAAATATTTATTTTTTTGGTCAAAAATGTCAAACTTTGAAGTTTTGACATTTTTGACAAAAAGTACTAATGACCAAGTCATGACAAGCAACACAAAGCAATGTACTTTTTTAAATAATATCTTTGAAGTTACCTTAAAATAAAATACCTTAATAATACAATTAATGCAAACAGATTTTAAACTAAGCACAAAAATGTAATGGCCGCTTTTTTTCCCCAGTTATCTTAAAAAGAGCCAAGACTATTTACCATAATTACTTGTTCAAACAACAGATACCTGATACATGATCAGAAATGGATTTTTGTTGTTTGTTTCTTGTTTTTTGTTACATCACATCAACACAATTATGGTAATAATGACCACGTCCAGTCAATAATTGGTGTGGAGAAGAAGACCCAAACTTATGCTGGTGAAGTATAATTCAAATATACATGAGATGCAGACTTATAATTGAACAATGCTGCGTACAAAAATAAAGGGTCGAAATAGGGAGCAAACGGCTTTAGCATGAGTGTTCCACTGACAACGCATTATCTACTAGGCTGAGATAATTCCGATATCCCACATTGTGCCTCACTGACTTCTGCGGCTCTGAACCAGGTTATGTAATGTCAGAGGTCATTCGAATCATCTCAACATCTCAGTCTAAAGCTACTGCATGCATTTGGGAAGGAAAAGTGCACTTAGGATTTTTAGATTCAGATCGTGGGAGTGTAACAGATAGTAGTTAATTTCAAATTAGTTCTTGGTTAATTTTGGTCAAATCTGGAAGCTTGTTTTTTACGAACATTTATTTAAGACCTAGTCAAAATACAAAAGCATATGGAAAGTATGGAATACGTAATAAAATAGTTTCTATTATAAGACATTGGTGACTCTGATTAACTGTTGTTCCAATGTATAATCTATATTTCTTTAGAAGTGGTGTTTATTGCAGACAAAGATTGCCTGATGTCAAATTTACAATGCATTGTATATTTGATTTACTATGAAATAATTTTCATCACTTTATGCACACCTGTGATCACTTATAGGGTTAAGCTTACACCGCCCAAGATTGGAAAACACAAAAAAAGTCTCACATACCAACTGCGACTTCCTGTAAATGCCTGCTATACTATCATCCCATTAAAGAAATGCATTCCATTAGAGGCACTGCTTTCCAGGGCAGAGCCAATTATCATTGCAGAGGATAATAACCCCCAGATACTGCTTTGAAAAAGTCACAGTCAACGGAAAAAAGTCCGAACTCATTTAAAATCAACGCGCCCCGATATGCACAAAGGGCTTGCTGCATACCAGTCTTGTAAAGTATAGTATGGTATGGTATATGCTGGCATTTTTGACGATACTGTGCAGCAACATTTCTATCATTATAACACAGTGGCACTTATGAGGTGCCCAGGGACAGAACCCAGCCAGTCCATTATACTGTCCCCTTAGCACCGAGCATCAGGAGAGAAGCCATTACTACCAACTGTGAAGTCTTTGGTTTGAACCGTTAGGGGTTTGAACCCGCTATCTCCCTATCCGCAAGCCAATGCTCTACCATAATCAAAGGTTAACAGAATCTGAGACTAGACTTCCAGTATCTTGGGGATATGGTATGAACCATAATTGGGGTAATAAATACAAATCTGTTTGGCCAGCTGGTCAACCCAGACAGTACTTACAAGTATTTGTACAATTTAATCTTACCGGAATTTTCTATGCTAGTCTATCATTTAATAAGAACTATGCTAGTCTATCATATAATAAGAACTATGCTAGTCTATCATTTAATAAGAACTAACTATCAATTTGCATTGTGAGGTTAAAACCCCCATTTCAGCCAACAACAAGCCGTCAACTGTTGTTGCCAATCACATTGCCATACCATTGTCCTTGACCACAGATTATCCCTTTGAGCTTTACTGATTTCTTTCCATCCACACCACACACTATCAGTGCCCATGCATCACTGATAACATCAACAGAAGTCATTAAAACACAAGATGAAAGAAATAAACGTTTAGTGTTTTGGAGAAATGTGCCTTAACTTTGAACTTCTAATAGAAGGGAGATTTTACTCTTTTTCAGTAACAATAAAAAACAGATAACAAATTATAAGATCTTTTAGAAGGCATTAATTCCTTTAATTGACCCAGGATGCCTCAGAAAGCTTGCCCCTTGTACAAGGTGGGCTCACAAAAATAAATGGCATAAAAGAAATTTCACAAGACTCTGTCATTAATAATACCACTTGGCTTCTCTGTTTCTGCATTCATCAAAACATGGTTACAGCAAACAGCTTCGGTGCTAGAGGTTTTACTGGGTGATTGATGGAGCCAGCAGCCATGTCTTGGCCCAGAATAAAACAAGTACAAAGACATAAAAATAATGCATGGTGAACAATGTAAGCTGCTGAAATTTTTTGGCAAAACTTTCAGTGCATGAAAATTGTTTGTCTTTCGATACCTACAGAAACGAGGCTTACACAAATGTACACATGCTTTAAAATATCAACAATTTGTTTGTTTATTAGGTTTATTGTGCTATCAACAGTATTGCAGATATCTGGAGACGGTACCTATTTAAAGCAGATATACTGCTGCCTTCACTGTGTATAGCATGCTGTAAACACCTGAAATGATACAACACTCAGTCACATTATCTTAACACTGGGCCAACCAGTCATAGAACTACACTTATAATTGCTTGAGCATTTGCAAGGGAGCTATGCCACTACCATTTTTAACAACTTGGTATGTCACAGTATCGAACTTGGGGCTTCCTGTACCTGGAGCCTATGCTCTACCGACTGCGCAACCAGGTCTGGTCAAATATCACCAATGATATAAAAGATAAGACATTACAAATAGCAGACAATCTACTGAGATTTTCACCAAATAACAAGTACTGTCCACAGACAGCACACTCTATATTTCTTAGTGCTAGACAGTATATGAAAATTATATCCAAAAATGGATTAACCCTGCTTAAATTAATATCATGGTTACCCTTTTGATACTGAAGTAATGAAGTTAGTAGACAGAGAGCATAACTTTTCACTGTGCCAGACAGTATTTTGTTAAGGTATTTATATCTAAAACACAACAACAAAATAATTCTATGTCGAAAAGTGCCCAACAGAGGCAAAATTAATTTTAGAGTTACTTGCCCTTTTGAAATGGATACCTTTTTTAATAGTGAACAATTATTCCAAGTTTTGAGTGAATATATGGTTTTAAGAAATAGATCTTGACAAAAAAAAGTTCACTTGAACATAGGAAATTCCATGTTGAGAAAACATAGATCTTGAAAAAAAAAGTTCTATCGAACATAGAAAATTCCAAGTAAAGAAATAAATGAATTGGTTATTTGCTTTTGTGAAATAGATTCTGTTTTGATAGTTAACAAATTCTCAAGAGTTGACATGAGTACATTTCTAGAAATAGACTTTAACAAAAGGTAACCAACTCCCATGAAAGATTCATGACAATAACCCAGCTCTCTTTTCTTCAGAAAGTGGAGCAAAAAAAAAAAAAAGCTTAAAAGTTGATTTAACAATGTGTTGTTTGTAAAGATTCCAGATTTACCAAAGTTTACTAACCTTCGGGTGAGTATATTCAACCGTATAATTATGTCTGCAGACCTTATGTGTGGGAGTGGCACCATAAATTGGTGGGGTCTGGTAATTATATACCATACAAAGGTCACCTCAGTAACTGTTATAGCTCCAAGAATTGACGCCCACAACACATCTCACTCAAACAAGTCACTGTTCATACTTAATTATGTTGTTGTTGTTGTGTTTTTACTCAGAACATAAAAATAGTCCTTGCTGTCAGAAGATATAATTGTGAGATAAATAAAATGATTTAATTTCATATTACCCTTTGACCAGAGTTCAATTAAACTTTCATTAAGCAAATCATAATAAATGTTTTGTCCAAGTAAAAAAAGTAAAAATCTTTGGGTAATGGGCCCTTGTCATGAGAAAACACTCATTTGCAACGCACTGGAGCACTACGCCTATACATGGAACGCTCAATGAAATTTCGCCCATGGGGAAAGTTTGTTTTGAGGACTTTCGAAACCTAGTAAAATACGGGTCCGAATTCTGTAAACAGCATTCTATTTTTATTGATTTATTTCTATATTTATTTTTAAAATAACTAAAAAACAATAAGATACTGAGAAAGAAGAAACATACTACATTCGAGAAAATACTATCTGAAAAATACTTATTTGTATAATGTGAGGCTGCTGCACATTTCTGCTTGTACACTTTAGTTTTATAGTTAATTATAATAAATTTAGCAACTTCTTTTCTACACATGTAACATCTAAATATGTTACATCTTAGAAAACCTACGGTGTCAGATTTTGCTTTTCATTTTGTTTTAAACCATTCTATGGTCTCAGGAATATAAGTTATACATACCTTTTCTCAAAATTTAAAGTATAGTGAAAATTTCAAATAAAAACCATAACTTTTAAAATGTCTTTGTTACTTGCTTCCTTATTGCTTTAATCTCAGCCTATTTTACTTTTTGCATTGCCTTTGATGCTTCTCATCAATAAACTTTTCTTGTTTGACTATTTGGACCATCAGCACCATAGGACTGCTTGAACCAGATGGTCATATATCCACATACCAGACATGGGGGATGTTGGAAACACCCTGGGATCCCCCACAATCCATGTGGCAATGTTTACAGGACTTGGGGAAACCAGGAAGTACTAATATATACAGTGGGTTCACCCTACACCACAGTGAGAGAAAGAGAACACACCTGCTTCATTCTCCTACTTGCTCCATTCATAAAATATTTTCTAATTTCCCCATCTCACATCCTATTGCCATTCTAATGCTTGCCCATTTTTTTCTTCTTTCACTTCCATCTTTTTTCCTATGATTATGTACATGGCTTCTCATCATTTCATTATATCTTCAAAAACATTTTTTTTAAATTACCTTTTAAATTCTTTCTCAACAAAATGTTTTACTTTAACAGATTTGTTTTATAATGAATGAGGTAGGTCCTTGTTTAACATGTGCTCTCAGTACATAAGACATCTCATTCCACAACAAACAGGAAAACCAGACCTTGTAGCGCAATAGGTAGAGTGTCGGCTTCAGGGACAGGAAGTCCCGTCTTCGATCCTGGGCAACAACATACCAAAGGCATTACAAGAGGGCCATGATGGACCTTAATCGCTCACCTGATGACACAGGCTTTACGTAGGCTCAAATCTGGCATTAAGTAATTAAGAGTTATTTACTTTAGAAATCTTTGGTGAAGATTGGACCATTGGCCACTGGGTTGATAACATTTTCTAGAATTTTACCAAGTAACCTACTGAATCCTTATGACTCACTTCAAAACATATGTAAGATTTCATACTGGCAAACATGATGGTCAAGTTTGGTGAAGACTGTGCCATCAATGTAGCCTCTTAAGTGTTTTCACAAGCTTTTTCTAAAATTTAACCTAGTGACCTACTTTATGACCCGACAAGACCCAATAACGAACTCATCCAAGATTTCATGTAGACAAACATTCTGACAAAGTTTGATGAAAATTGGCCTATAAATAGGGCCTCTAGTGTGTTTACAAGCTTTTTCTAAGATTTGACCTTGTGACCTACTTTTTGACCCCACGTGACCCAGTAATGAACTCATCCGAGATTTCATGCAAACAAACATTCTGACCAAGTTTGGTGAAGATTGGGCTATAAATGTGGCCTCTAGTGTGTTCACAAGCTTTTTCTAAGATTTGACCTAGTGACCTACTTTTTAACACCCTGGACCCAGTTACGAACTCATCCAAGATTTCATGCAGACAAACATTCTGACTAAGTTTGGTGAAGATTGGGCTATAAATGTGGCCTCTAGTGTGTTCACAAGCTTTTATTAAGATTTGACCTAGTGACCTACTTTTTGATCCCACGTGACCCAGTTACGAACTCATCCGAGATTTCACGCAGACAAACATTCTGACCAAGTTTGGTGAAGATTTGGCTATAAATGTGGCCTCTAGTGTGTTCACAAGCTTTTTCTAAGATTTCACCTAGTGACCTACTTTTTGACCCTACGTGACCCAGTTACGAACTCATCCAAGATTTCATGCAGACAAACATTCTGACCAAGTTTGGTGAAGATTGGGCAATAAATGTGGCCTCTAGTGTGTTCACAAGCTTTTTCTAATATTTGACCTAGTGACCTACTTTTTGACCCCACGTGACCCAGTTACGAACTCATCCGAGATTTCATGCAGACAAACATTCTGACCAAGTTTGGTGAAGATTGGGCTATAAATGTGGCCTCTAGTGTGTTCACAAGCTTTTTCTAAGATTTGACCTAGTGACCTACTTTCTGAACCAACGTGACCCAGTTACGAACTCATCCGAGATTTCATGCAGACAAACATTCTGACCAGGTTTGGTGAAGATTGGGCTATAAATGTGGCCTCTAGTGTGTTCACAAGCTTTTTCTAAGATTTGACTTAGTGACCTACTTTTTGACCCCACGTGACCCAGTTATGAACTTATCCAAGATTTCATGTAGACAAACATTCTGACCAACTTTGGTGAAGATTGGGCTATAAATGTGGTCTCTAGTGTGTTCACAAGTTTTTCCTAAAATTTGACCTCGTGACCTACTTTTTGACCCCATGTGACCCAATAATGAACTCATCCAAGATTTCATGCAGACAAACATTTTGACCAAGTTTGATGAAGATTGGATAAAATTGTGGCCTCTAGTGTGATCACAAGGTAAATGTTGACGACGAACGACGGACGAAGAACGACGAATGCCGGACGACGGACGAAGCGGTATCACAAAAGCTCCCCTTGAGCACGTTGTGCTCAGGTGAGCTAAAAAATGGTAGTGATATAGCTCACTTCATAGTGTTCAAGCAAATATAAGGGTAGTTCCACGACTGGTTCACCTGGTGTCCGGATAATGTGACTGGATGCAGTATCATGTCAGGTGTTCACGGCATGCCAAAAACAGTGAAGGTAGCACTATATCTGCTGTGTTCAGGGCATGCTGTACACAGTGACGGTAGCACTATATCTGCTCCAAGTGGTCACTATCTCCAGAAAGCTGAAATACTGTTGGTGGGACAATAAACCCAATAAACAACCAAACAAGAAATCTTGAAGAAGAAGAATATATATCTACTTGGACTATGGGTCTTGTCAGACATTTGTGTTGTCTAGACCAATGTTGGAGCCATGACTTCGCATGGTATGACCAATCCCTGTCCAAGGCCACAGCTGCTTCTTGAAGGAAATTTACTGAATTTCAGCTGCATAACTCAACTTGTCTCAAACTTTATTGTGCCACATTTCTAAGCAATAAAATCTTATTTCCACATTATGTCAAGGTAAAAAATATAATTGTTACAGTTATGTGTTACTTATACCAAAAATAAATGCTGCGCGAAATAACCTGAGCTTTGACAATGTTTCTTAAACAAGTAAATTGATGACTCTAAAACTTGTTGTTTTTTTAAAAGCATTGCAGCGACCATTTATGATCATTATAGCAACATCCAGCTGTTTGGTGGCAGAAGACGCCAGACATATGTCCAGGTAGAACCACCAGTGCACAGCAAGTCAGCTGGAACACTTTTTCACATTAAGTCTTTTGCCCCAAATTGGACTCAAACCCATGTGGCGAGAGGCTATGCAGTCAGGGGAGGAAATGTACCACTACGCCATGGGTGCCCCCCTCCCTTAAAACCTTCAGTAAAGTTTTTTTCATCATTTAAAGATATCACTGAGTATTTTTTTATTATAAGTTAATTGAAAATTTGACAACAATAATGCTAATACAAACTTTCAAAGTAAAGAGTTCTATTAAAAGAAAACTTGTATAAAGAACTATATACCTTTTTAAAATTATTATTTTTCTTTTTTTCGAAAATTTGCAGTTACAAATAAACTATTATTTGTTTTAAAAAATTATGACATTTTCAATATTTATTTGTCTTGAGTGAACACAGAACCCAATTGTCTACCCAATAATTGCTTAATTTACTAACAAATTCAACAATAAGTCCAATTATGTGCTTTCCTTTAAGGATAATTTGTATTAATAATTCATTTTGTTTATTGTCATGTACTTCAAACAACGAAGCACAATATTATAAGAACTGACATTCCTGTCCATAAATTCAATTAGCCAAGGTTGTGTTTTGGAAAATTTAAAAAATAAGTGTTGTTTTTTGTTTTTATTTCCCTGAAATATATAAGTATTTTTTATTTTATTTTAAATAAATGGCTATCAGCATGCATTAAAGAACAAATATAAATGTTCATCAAGGTATTGCAGGCATTGCTTACATAATGATGAAAAAAGTCTATTTTTATACATAAGCCTATCAAACATAACCTGCTTCAGTGGTTTACCTGCTGCTGGTTAACAAATAAATAAATGGAATAGAAAAACCTGGTACAACCAGGCCCATGCTCTAGCCCTGGTATTCTGATCTACCTACCTCACCCAAGAACAACCAGGCCCATGCTCTAGCCTTGGGATTCTGATCTACCTACCTCACGCAAGTACAAACAGGCCCATGCTCTAGCCTTGGGATTCTGATCTACTTACCTCACGCAAGTACAACCAGACCCATGCTCTAGCCTTGGGATTCTGATCTACTTACCTCACGCAAGTACAAACAGGCCCATGCTCTAGCCTTGGGATTCTGATCTACTTACCTCACGCAAGTACAACCAGGCCCATGCTCTAGCCTTGGGATTCTGATCTACCTACCTCACGCAAGTACAACCAGGCCCATGATCTAGCCTTGTGATTCTGATCTATTAAAAACACCCAGGTAGATCCAGGCCCATGCTCTAGCCTTAGGATTCTGATCTATCAAAAACACCCAGGTAGATCCAGGCCCATGCTCTAGCCCTGGTATTCTGAGCTACCTACCTCACACAGGTACATCCAGGCCCATGCTCTAGCCCCGGTATTCTGATCTACCTACCACACCCAGGAAGATCCAGGCCCATGCTCCAACCATGGGATTCTGGTCTATCTACCACACCCGGGTAGAACCAGGCCCATGCTCTTGCCTTGGGATTCTGATCTACCTACCACACCCAGGTAGATCCAGGCCCATGCTCTAACCTTGGCATTCTGATCTTCCTACCATACCCAGGTAGATCCAGGCCCATGCTCTTGCCTTGGTATTCTGATCTACCTACCATACCCAGGTAGATCCAGGCCCATGCTCTAGCCTTGGGATTCTGATCTATCTATCACACCCAGGTAGATCCAGGCCCATGCTCTAGCCTTGGTATTTTGATCTACATAACCCCCTAGGTATGCTCTTGCCTTGGGATTCTGGTCTATCTACCACACCCAGGTAGATCCAGGCCCATGCTCTTACCTTGGTATTTTGATCTACCTACCACACCCAGGTAGATCCAGGCCCATGTTCTAACCTTGATATTCTAATCTACCTACCACACTCAGGCAGATCCAGGCCCATGATCTTACCTTGGTATTCTGATCTACCTACCACACCCAGGTAGATCCAGGCCCATGCTCTAGCCTTGGGATTCTGATCTACCTACCATACCCAGGTAGATCCAGGCCCATGCTACAGCCTTGGGATTCCAATCTATCTAATAAGCATGGAAGTTATTCCACTATTCTTAATATTCTTTAGTATGTTGCAATATGATCAAACCTAGGGCTACATAAACTTTTAAACAGTGTCAGGTACTAATATTATAGTTTTAAGAAATAAACACAATCAAGTTTAAATAACACTCAGCCATCATTAACATTCCTTGGTGAAGATATAAACAAAATAAACTTAGTTAAAAATAACAATTATTTGTAGACTGATAAGACCATAAATCCAACCATTGCATCTATTAGCAAAGACTGATTATGAAAAATGACAAAAATATATTTTCTATATATTTTCTATACAAAAATATTTTTAACAATCAACAATTTTAACCATCAATATGACAATGAAGAAATTGTGATTGAGTCAGTGCTGTCTTACAACATAAAAATAAAAATATAACAAATGATATAAGAGTTACTTGTTACTTTCTCATTATTCTCATATTTGGTTTTTATTGTTCATATATCTTTAGAAGAAACAAAAGAAACAGAACACTACACTATAAATGTAGTAATGTGTTCTTTTACTGTTGAATTAGAATAATAAAACTGCCAGATTAGAATGATAACTTCTATATAAACAGTATGATCACTTCTTAAAGATGTTGTTACTTCATAGGCATTTTTAAAACCAATAATCTTTTAGCTGCTACATTAAACCATTCTAACTTCTTATGTTTATGTTTAGCGGATTTAATGTCCGACCTACAGTATTTCAGTTATCTGGAGATGTTGCTCACGTGAAGCAGATATAGTGCTGCCTTCACTGTGTATAGCATGCCATGAACACTTGACCTGATACCACACCCAGTCACATTATCCTGACACCAGGTTAACCAGTTGTGGAACTTCCCTTATATTTGTTGCAGCATTAGCAAGGCAGCTATACCTCTACCTTTTAAAATGACTTTTGTATGTCGCGGCCTGGGATCGAACCCGGGGCCTCCCATACCTGGCGCAGACGCTCTACCAATTGCGCTTACTGTCCTGTCTGTCTAACTTCTTAGTTATTGGTTTAAATCTTATTGACAGTGTTAAAAGCCTCATGCCTGGAGAGTCATTAACCAATAGTGCAGATCCTGAGGAGCTGGTCGATCTGGTCTAGCTATTTGCCTAACTTATATAAATATGTGCTTAGCTAGCTAAGGGTTAGGAATCTTTTTTTTATGTTTTCAACAACCCACACTTGCTTAGCAAAGTTTAAAGGTAATATCCAACAGTTTGTCTATATAAAATATATATAACAATATCAAATCACTGCTTTTGGGAATTCGGGCATAACTTTCGTATAAATTTATCTTTCAGTCTTAATAAATACGATTTTGAACACTAAAAAAGTGTTGGACAGAACTAATGGCGAAAAAACAAAACAAAAACACTCTGTATTCTTTCCATCTCTATGAAAAGCCTGACAGTGGTCTCTGCTAAAAATAGATATTGACGTCGGAGCGGATTAACCGGATGACTATATAACGTGATCTATATAATATAAGTGGTCACATGGTTTTCTAATTTTAAATATAGCTATCTCTGCAGCGTGAGTCGGATAGGAAATACCTGTTTGCAATGATTGACTGTTAACAATAATCTAGGACATAAATGAACTGCATTTTATAGGAACTTTTCAGATAGCAATGACCTATTTGGTTATTTGAGAAAATTAATTTTGGTCCAAACTGTCTGATACCACCTTTAACAGTGGCAGTCTACAAAGCCTATACATCAACAATTAACGAACATGGCAACTCTCCTCACACAGGAGACAACAATATCTTGTCAATATTGAACAGGAGGCAGCTCTGTTTGCATGGTCATAAAACAGAATGGGCCAGGAGTTAAACTCAAATGTCAAAGTTGTGATGAAGATGTGTCGCAAGGGGAAACATGTCATGGAAAACATGTACATCTACACTGATGCAAGCTTAAGCTATATGTCTATAAAACCATGCCATAACTCATAACTTAGTTCTCTTATTGTTTTGAAAGCATTTGAAGAAGCTTACATATTTACATGAGGCTAGATGCCATGGAAAACATGTAGTTACAGACTCTGCCAGCAACATCCGTATAGATACACATGTCTCAAGTTTGTTCTTGGCTCTTCTGTTCTGTCATTTTTTTTTCAACTAAGAAGTACACACAGCCACAATGTGTTGTAGAAAACAGTTTCCTGTCCGACAAAGTGTAAGACTGTCAAAAGAACATGCTTAGCACTCAAACTTGGGCAAACAGTAGATCCAGTTCAGTCAGCATCAGCGAGAAGCTGTCAGATCTGGATCTGCACTATTTGCTGCTGAGTCTCAAGCAATGTGTCTTGTTTCTTTTGCATGCAGCAGTAAACAAATAAGTAAGATCTTTTTTTGCTATTAACAAATATAGCAGAATATTTTTTGTGGGCGTTTTATAGCACACCAACACTTGATGGTTCATACAGTGCACATATAGCAGGATAAGGGTTAATTAACAACTGTAGATCCATTGACATGATTGTTGTTCTTGGTTGAAGTCCCAGTTAGCATTCCAGTTCTAGTACATCCAGGTTTACACGGTGATGCCAGACTGTCTTTTTACGACTTTGATATCAAATCACACAAATGAATATAATTATGGTTACTGACATGTACTGGGACATTACTCAACTCAGAAATTGTTTAACTACTGCTTAATCAGTAGAGTGTTGTCTCCAGGTACGTTTCAGTCATTAGGAGATGGTTCCCACTCGAAGCAGATATAGTGCTGCCTTCACTGTGTATGGCATGCCGTGAACATCTGGTCACATTATCATGACACCGGGCCAACCTGCCATGGAACTACCCTTATATTTGCTTGAGCATTAGCAAGGGAGCTATACCACTACTATTTTTAATAATGAGCAATTGGCACAAATAATGAACAACTGATACAAATAATGAACAATCTGTACAAATAATGAACAGTTAATACATATAATGAACAACTTTTACAAATACTGAACAATTGGCACAAATAATGAACAATTGTTACAAATAATGAACAATTCACACAAATAATGAACAATTGATACAAATAATAAACAACTGGCACAAATAATGAACAATTGGTACAAATAATGAACAACTTATACAAATAATGAACAATTGGTACAAATAATGAACAATTGGTATGGGTTATGGCAAATGCAGCTGGCAAAAAAAAAAAATTGCGAAAATGTTCCAGGATAGACTCGTGCAATAAATTGCAATACAACATTTCTCTGTGAACCCATCCGAACAATATGAGCTGAAGCCCAAAGAATTTAGTTGATAAAACAGATAAGTCAACAAATCATTCATTCCCAAATATGCCAATATGGGTTTTAAAATTTCAAAATATTCTGTGACTTTTATATTGTATGGGAAAAAAAAAGGTTCAGTTATATTTAATGCTTACATTCATAATTTATCTGTAATTTTGGAAATTCGCTTGACTTTGTTGTTTTTCTTTAAAAGAGATAAAAAGATTTTAATAAATGTATATTCATTCAGCTTGTAATAAAAGATTTAAGATCGAACCAGTCTACACATGAACCTTAAGTAATCAATATTCTGCTAATGATTGTGAATGGTTTGTAAAATGGCATATACATCCAGAAGAGGGATAAAAAGGATTAAACTTAACCATAGGTAGTCATAAGACTTAACGGCTTCAAACTGCTGATGTACAGATCCTAGCAGAGTCAGTTTCAGGAAATGCTGTGCAAGAACAAAACATCTGTGTGAAGAATGCAAGTGCACTGTGAAATCATCAGGCCTGTACACAAAAAATGGAAGTGCAAAATGAAGAACATTCCAGCGTGCGACTGATAACATCCAATGGGTGTAGTGCTAGCTGAAAACATTAATGTCGTCTGCAACCTACTCCCATTATTTGCAATAAGGGCAAGTATGTATATGAAGAGTTGGTTTATTTAATTATATTATTGACATATCTCTGATGAATGCAGTAACTGAGGTCCAATTCCGTGGAAATGACCAAAATCCCAGGGGACTGGTTGGGTAAGGGTGATCTGTAACAGTGTCCATGATTGTTTTTTGGTGGTTCAATGTCCCTCAGTAATCTCCTATCGCTGGGAGACAGTAACATTTATTTGTTCTGGAATGTGTTTTAAAGACAATTTTTATACTTTTGTTTGCTAAATGCAAAATGTTTTTTTTTTTATTCAGTTGGTTTAAGCATATTAGATATTTTATCAAATGTAATGAAATTAAAATGCGTTACTGTTTAATATTATCACATGAGGCATCAGCCGAAGAAAGGTCAGGTAGAAATGTGGATAGATAAGTTTTAACAATGACCCTTGTGTGCTGGGTAAACACAACAGAAAAATTCATGAAACTGCATTGTTTATTACAAATGCTTTGATATGAATGTTGCAGATTTTTCAAATAAAAAATTAAGAATAGGCACAGTTTCTGGACAATATTCAATACATCACATTAAAAAAATGATACTTTATCAAAATTGTTTCTTATATAAATGAAATAATTAAAATAATGGCTATTGAAAGATTAATATACAATGACAGTGCATGGTCTAAATAGATTAAAAACATTAACTAAAACAAAACAGCAACATACCCCTAAGTCACCAATGAACAGGCTTGATGATTATTTCTAAACTGAAAGCATTTTCCTCTTGATGTTTGTTTATTTGTTTATTGGGTTTATTGTCCCACTTACAGTATTACAAATATCTGAAGACAGTGTCCACTTGAGGCAGATATAGTGCTGCCTTCACTGTGTACAGCATGATGTGAACTACTGGCATGATACCACATCCAGTCACATTATCCTGACACTAGGCCAACCAGTTGTGGAACTTAGCCCTTATATTTGCTTGAGTATGTCAAGGGGGCTATACCACTACCATTTTAAACGACTTTGGTATGTCGCAGCATTGGATCAAACCCGCAGCCTCCCGTACCTGCAGCTGATGCTCTAACGACTGCACTACCAGGGAAGGTCCAAAAGTATTTTACAGGGTTTAATAAGAACAATATGATTATATTTATTTATTTTCATTGAGAACTTTTTTTTGGGGCCTCAATGCAAAATTAAAATCAGTGAAGAACTAAACCATTCCTTAATACTGGATGTAAATAATTTTGCATACAACAATACTGCTTCAATAGGTAAACAAAAATAAGGTTTCAACATTATCCTATGAATTTTATAGTTGGCACAAAGCCCGTAAGAGTAGAATAAAGCCATTGTGCAATTTTCATTCTTGTGTGGATGTTGCACATACCAATAATATTATGAATCTGTAACACAGAAGTGGCTGTTGTCATGTCTATTTATAGATATTTTCTATGGAATAAATATCTTGGTTATAAACACATGAAATCACATGGTGACACAATCACATTATCCTGAAGGAAGCTAACCTCGACACTATTATTCATTATTGGGTACATGTAGCGCAGACTTCTAATTTCTCAGAGTCACTTGTTTTCACCTTGGGGGTTTGAGCCATACTCTGAGCAAGTGGAAGCATACTTCCAAGTGGTGATTTTTGCTTTTTTTGTGGATACTGTGCAGCAACATTTCTATCATTATAGCACAGGGGCACTTATGAGGTGCTCAGGGAATAAACTGGTCCATTATACTGACACTGACGACTCAGGTGTAATGCTGTCCGCTTAGCCCTGAGTGTTAGGAGGGATGCCATTACTACCAACTTTAAGGTTTGACCTGGCTGGGGTTTAAACCTGTGACCTCCCGATCTGCAAACCTGCAGTGCACCAGTGGTTCTACCTAGACACTTGTCCATTGGTTTTACTCCACCAATATTAGCTTGACGTCACTAAAATGAACATAAATGTGTCACTGTCATGTATCTAAAACAAAAAACGTATGCCACGTATGTTCAAAACAAAAGGATTTTAAAGACTTGATTTATCTCAGCGTGTAAAACGAACCTGTAACCACATATAACAAAAGTAGATGGTTTATGCAGTGCCCCTAGAGTGGATCCATAGTCAGGAAGATCAAGAATATATGAGCAAGAAGGTAATCTCTTGGCATACTTAAGACGACTTGATCAGGCCAAGCCAAATACAGTGAAATCTTGCTTGAGCGAGAATCGAAAGAATGAGAGGATGGTGTGATGCAAGGAAGTTCACTGGTCCCATCACCAGTCAGAATTTGTTCTTTGGTTAATGTGAAAAAAAAAGATTTATTTAATCGAGGAAGTATATAACCAGAGATTCAGACAACTTCTAATGTCACGATAGCCAACTGATCATTGATTGGAGACACGTTATAGCGAGAAGTCAGTGATTTTCACACCTTCGAGAGAGACACGCATCACGCTTGTATGGCGGCCATTATTATACATAATTAGCCATTTAACACCTTTATCGCTACACATAAGCATGTTTGTTTGTAGCAGGAATACCCTTTGAGAGACTAAATGTCATATGTAGCCTTCAGTATATAAGTTGGGACAGAATTACGGATCGCCATCGCTGTTTTATCATGTGAACATTACATACGACCTGTGCTAGTTTTTTTCTGTGGTAAGTTCTGGTGTATAGTATTCTGAGCAAGTAAGTATAAGCATGTTTGTTTCATGTATTACATGAAAAAAATAACAACAACACCATTATTTGTCTTTACTGTGTATCCCTTTGAACATGTCGCACACTTAAGCGAGTTGGGTTATTTTTATTGTTATGACAGTGCTGGTTTACGGCAATTGAGACTCATAAACGTCACAATCATTTGGGGAAACAGAATTGCGAGGAACACATTATAACGAGTTTTTTGGTGGTCTCTTGCCATCTAAAGTGAGACTCGACTGTAGTGAAGAACAAGATCAGTCAGCTCCTACTAGAAGCTGTCTGATCAAGATTTGGCAGATTATTGCAGACTCTATCAATATTTTTAGTTATCTTTGCATGAAAATGTATGAAAGCTGCAAGTATTTTGTATTTGATATTAAGAAATGTGGTAGGATAAGGACTTAGGCTGATGCAGTCACCTTAAGCATGCTAAGCTTAAAAACAGATGTCGTGAGCCTGTCACCATGCCTGGACACTTACTTTGGCCAGCCTGTCTTGGTCAAACATGCCCCGGTAGTGCACGGTTGGCGGCTGGTCCTCATGCCCCTGTGAACCTAAACACCATCCACACCCAATCATGCAACAGTTGTGGCCACAGGCCCCCGTGGGGCAGCCCAGTCTTCACTACTGGTGCACAAGCTGCTCTATCATTCTGACTCATAATGTCTGGCAGTCATGTAACTCACACCACAATTAATTCCAAACTTTTATGTCAGTATACCTGCACAACGCATAATCCAACACACTGAACAGCACATGATATCTGCAGTGCACCAGATTAGAACCCCATTTTTAGCACACAACAGCAGTGACAGAAGGTAAAAACTTGCAGTACAAAATAAAAAACACCACGCCAAGAAATTATTCCAACTCTCTCCTCCCTTTCTCCAAACCACAATGGCATATGCTTACTGGCAAGCACATGTTTATAAGAGAAAGTGAAAAGCTGTTCACTGAAATCTCCTTCACAAATCACCAGCCTATGTTTCTCTCTTCACCAAGACAATTTTTTGCCAAATAGAAGTTGTTAAAGGCCTAATTGGCTTGTTACAGCACCCATACGTTAACCCAGACCCACCAGGGACAAGTGCCAGGTGCTGAATAGATCATAATTGCCCCGCCCTTACTCACAGAACAACACTAGAAACTTCATTTGTAGTACAGACCCCTGACTTAAAGTCCACTTATCTGATTGGTCAATAATTACAGGTGGACCAATCAAAACCCATGGATCTGAGTTTCTTAAACGTCTTGTTTGAAAAAGTCTGTTAGATTATGACATTCGAAGAGGATGTCCACACAAATGTTTCAGAGCTAAAATTCAAAACTTAATTAATAGCTCGGGTAAGAAATAAAGCTACCATTATACCTTAACCCCAGCATCAGCTCTGGTTTACTGCTAATTTGTTAGTGCTTAAGAAAGGTAACTGTTGCATTGCCTTGCCTACATTTTTAAATTCAAGTCACATTTAAGGTGGTATCCAACAGTTTGCCTATATCTAATGTGCATAACAATATCTTATCTCTGTTTGGGGTATTTGTACATGATTTCTGCAGAAAATAAATCATACTTTAGTCAAAGCTTCGACGATTTTCAACAATATCTCAAATTTGGGCTCTAAAATTAGTTAATCAAAATTCAAATGTTGATTCTTTTCAAATCTATAAATAAGAACATTTGGGATTTCTGCTAAAAATAGACATCAACTTCACAGTTGATGACGTGGATGAGCTAAAACACAAAAGTAGTCTCATGGTTTTCTTAGTTTAAAAATAGCTAACTGTGCAGCGTGGCTCAGACAGGAAATCCATGATTGAAATGACAATTGTGGCATCATAGTTCAGATGTCAGACAGGTGTTGGACATCAATAAACAGCATTTTGCGATATCTGTTCAAGTAACAATGGTTTGTTATGATGTTTAATGAAACTATTTTGATCCAAACCATCAAATACCACCTTAAATAAAATGGACCAATCACTTAGTAATATTTGGTAAACACTTGACTTATGTAGCTCACCTTCTTGATTGCAACAATTGGCAGAGGCTTGCCGTAGAAATGCACCATGAATTTGATTGAATAACACATTGGCAGAGCTTCATAATGACTTATATTGGTGATATTTTGATATATCTGTGATACATACGTAATTTTCTTTTACCTTTCTTCATTCCTGCTATTATTTGTATTAAGACAACATTAACATATATAATAAACCCATAATACTATTCATTACCATAAATCAACCAATGCATGTACTCCATTTGTTCTTCAAACCGACTCAACATATAACTTTATTATTGATATTTATGTCAAATCTTATATTTACTACATGTTGTAAAATTGAAACTGTATTTGTATGATCGAAACTCACAAATAAAAATTAAAAAACAAAAAAACAAAAAAAAAACTATAAATAAAAAAAAAAAAGAAAAAAAGAAAGATATATCTGTGGTCGGACAGTTAGAGATAAGTGACAAGTATAAC
Source organism: Sinonovacula constricta (assembly GCA_007844125.1). Classification (NCBI taxonomy): domain Eukaryota; kingdom Metazoa; phylum Mollusca; class Bivalvia; order Cardiida; family Solecurtidae; genus Sinonovacula; species Sinonovacula constricta. The sequence goes on along the minus strand of CM017561.1, from coordinate 36,688,911 downwards.
TCTTCTCTTTGCTATGATGCATTTCAAAAAATAAAAATAAAAGTAGAGAAGAAACATTTTTGAAGACATTTTTAAATAAACACATATTATCATATTATCCCGTGATTTACTTTTGTCTGTGACCCTTAATTTCGTTTATAACAATGACGGATGAAGGCAGCCCAACTTGAAAAAGAAGAAGGCCAGCTTTGTCTTATTTAGAACAAAAAAGATCATTAATTCGTAGGATGGAACTGCACCAATAGAATTCACCTCAGGTCGGAAAAGACACTGGTGACAAAACAGTTTACTTTTCACGTATTTTATGCCCGATGAAATTATCAGCTATTATTAACTATGGTGACAAAAGCGAAAGTAAGGTTTTAGTTTTATATACCTTTTTGGTTGGTGAGATGAACAAATGTTATATTTTACTTGTTTTGAGCATTTAAACATTCAAACTACAGGATCATAAAGGCTTAACAGGCTGTATTTGGCGACAGAAAAAGGTCCATTCTGAAGCCATGTATGACTATATATATATATAAAAGATTCAAATACCAGTTTTATGATGCCATCACAAAACTCACCCCCTTTGAAATTTGAAAACCCACTACCATCTTCAATCATTTATAAAATAATCCCAAAATATAATGAAGCTATATTTAAAGTTTTAAGATTTTACTAATCTTTCCTTAGTTGTCCCTTGATTAAAAATCGATGTCTTCATCAGACGACAAATATTCTGCTTCATGAATAATTTATTACAGAATGGGACCACGGCTTGCTCTTGAATTCTTATCATTTTGACTGCATGCATATAATTTTATGTTTGCTACAGTGAATGCTGAGATATTTGCAAGTTTCAAACCTTTTTTTGTTGCAATATTTATATTATTTTAAATCAGACACAAACTCATGATTGAAAAAAATATTGAATTTGTGAAAGACGAAGACATAGGGGCCCTAAATCACTACTTTGGCTTTCAGTATGATCTAAAATTTAATAACAAGATTAAATGTACACAACTGGGTCTTTGGTGTGCAAAGTTTTTTTGTTGAGCAAATCTTGAACATATTATAAGTCAAGACATCAATTCAGATGAACATTCTGATCAAGTTTGGTGAAGATTGGGCCATAATTGAGGCATCTATAGTGTTTATAAGACTTCTCTAGGATTTGACCTAGTGACCTACATTCTGACCCAAAATGACCAAGCTATTTACTCCTCCAAGATTTCTTACAGAAAAACAATCTGACCAAATTTGGTAAAGATTAGGCCATAATTGGAGCATCTATGGTGTCCAAAAGATTTCTCTAGGATTTGACCTAGTGACCTACATTCTGACCCCATATGACCAAGTTACAAACTCATCCAAAATTTCATACAGAAAAACAATCTGACATATTTTGGTTAAGATTGGATCAAAACTGTTGGCTCTAGAAAGTTCACCTGCAAACTGTTTAAGCAGCAGAATGGACAATCCATGACAGACAAAGGCCCGTATTAATCAACCATTCTTAAGCAAGAAATGCTAAAGTCATGGATCTCAGTCCACAATATCTTCATTATGTATTTAGCTACATGTCTGTATTTTTGCATGGCACTTCAACTTTGCTACTTTCAGCTTAAAATCATAATGAAACTTCATAAATACGGTTAGTTTTGTTGGTATGAAAATTGTGACTTTGGCTTAAGTCAAGACTTAGACTTAAGAATGGTTGGTGAATACGGGCCAATGAGGCCAATTAGAGAAGCTGGTCTTGAGCATACTGTTTTTTGGTGAGCTCAAAGCAAACACACCTATTCAATCACAAATATCCAATTGAAAATTCTTTCAAATGCATAGCATACATGCAAAGAAACTCAGAATTCTTTTAGTGAATACACAATTGCTCCAGATACTGATAAAATTTCATACATTCCAGTCAACCTCACCATCTCAACTCCACATCTCTCTATCCTATGCAATACACAGTGATAATTACCTCCAAGATCTCCATCCACATCCAACTTTATTTGCCGAGCTATAAATGAAACTTAATTTCTCTAGATATTTTGTCTTGATATATTTCATTTCACATTTAAATAGAAGGGTTGAACATATTGCACTAAAAAGCACAGGTCAAATAGCATTTTTCCTTTCCATAAAGCAACTATCTACAATGCTACGTGGTTACCCCCAGACTTATTTAATAAGGCCGTAGATGCCTAACAGACCAGGTGCAATGTTGCCGTGTACCAAGAAGTTTCACCCTGTCCAATACCTTCTTTGTATAACACCGAAAATCAACATGAAAAATTGACTGCTGCAGCCGGGAATCGAGCCGCGGGCCTCTTGATTACTGGTCAAGCACACTTCCACTACACCACAGTAGCCACGTCAAATTAAATCATGTTAAATTATATAAATATATATATATATATGACGTTGCTTCATCAGAATGCTCCTATAGTGAATTACGTCTCTCAAAGTCACCATTTGGCTTCTACGTCAATTGGGACAGGAGACTAATTAATAATAACACTGAAAATCAACATGAAAAATTTACAGCCGCAGCCGGGACTTTAACCGCGGGCCTCTTGACTACCAGTCAATACGCTACCGCTACAGAGATGAAATTCCCTATGGGAACCTCCTTTGTATCATTCTTGGATTCTCCTCAATTTCTTTGTGCATCAAGCATTTTAATTTAAATAGGGTTTCACATGGTGAAATGTTGACATGAAAACCTTATAGTGTATCCTAATCAAAGGTGCATACTACACACATAAGCTGATGTATACCCTATTTACACTCCTAGCTCTTATAGTTGAGTTGTGATTTTATTTGTCTTTATATTTTTAAGGTGGTATCCAACAGTTTGCCTCCATCTAATATATGTAACAATACATGACCTCTGTTTGGGGTATTTGTGCATGATGTCTGTTGAAAAACATCATACTTTAGTCTAAGCTTAGACGAATTTCAACAGTATCTCAATTTTAGGACAGTAAAACTCGTTAATCAACACTTAAAATGTTAATTCTATTCGAATCTATAAATATGAACGATTGGTATTTCTGCTCAAAATAGACATCGATGTCAGCAGCGGATGACGTGGATGAGCTAAAACAAAGTGGTTGTGCGACCAGTCTAGGGCAGTATCCTGCGACCAGTATAGGGCAGTATCCCTTGAACAGTATAGGGCAGTATCCCGCCATACAAGTTCATCCTCCAATCAGCATTAGGGGGCTATATGTGTCAGAAGTACACCATCTAATGGGAAATTGATACAAACAATGCATATCTTTTAAAGGTGGATCTGACAGTTTGCCTTAATCTTATATATGAAACAGTATCAGTAAATAAAAACGATTGGGATTCTGCTAAAAACAGACATCACTGTCACAGCTGATGACGTGAAAACTAAAACATAAGTGGTCACATTTTTTTTGGTCATGGCCCAGAAAAGAAATACATGTTTGTAAAGACAATTGTGACATTATGGTTCACTTTTCTGATAGGTCATAGGACATCAATTAACAACATTTTACCAGATCTGTTCATATAACAATGATTTACTAAGATGTTTATTGAAAATATATTTGGTCCAAAATGTTGGATACCACCTTTAACAACTGGATGCCTGGCCATGTTTTTAGGTATCATTCTCCTTTGAGTTAAGATTATGTTTATCAGTGGGCAATTTCTCAGAAATGTGTAATCAGATACTTTACATACAATTACAGTCTCTCGATGTAAAAAAACACCTTAAATTGTATTTTGTCAATTATGGGACTGGGAGTATTGCCACAGAGCTTCGTTCTTAACATTTTTTGCTCCTTAATCTTTCAAAAGTCATTTAAGACAGATAGTTAAGCACAAATTATCAGAACATGACCCTTCTATATCAATTTATTCATTAACTGCCTACCAGTATGATAGGCCATATATTAACAACTTTACAGTATATAGTATACAGTATACAAGTGAACATGCCTCCTTGTTAACAAATTGGACCAATATAGTGTGTAACTTCAAGTTCTGCACTATTCATAGACCCATTGTCAATTAGTTATAACACAGGTTTGCCCATGGTGGTGGCATGTACACCAAAACTAATTAGCAGAGTGACGTAGATTCTAACAACATATACACCAATATGGATGCTGACGTCATATTGTCCAAGCCTAGCCCTGTAGCTGTCAGGTCTGTGTATTGTCACAGTTAGTGCACGTCAGACCCACACGCAGCATGCTGGAGACATCCATGGTAACCAATAATGTCTGCGGTTCCCATCCCTTGGAACTCTGTACTGTCTAGTCATCATAATAGTCACAATGGTTTGGTGCATGTGCCCTACATAAACCCTAAGCTTCCTACTCTTGTTAATAACTAATATTAAATTCTTAATTATCATATTAAAATGTTATGCATAGGTAACAAGTGTATTGATAAAGACTTAGCAGCAAATAGAACAAATCATGTTCAAACAACTTCAGCATTGCTGATCAAAATCATGTACATTTTTTATGTAGGCACCTTAATTTAATCCACTGGGAAGGGTAGCGGGGAGGGGTGGCCGGGTGTGTGTGTGCTCTCATAAATGAATTTTTATGTTTTGTGTTGGGTTTTTTTTAGTGTTTTTTTTTTTTTAACATAATTTCTTTTGTTTTTTAAAGCTAGATAGTTGTCTGTACAATTGTTTGCAAAGAAAAAATAATCACTTGCAATGACTCATGAATAAACAATGCAATCAAAGTAATCTTAAATTTTCACAAATTTTACATCAATATCAATTATCTATGCAAATATTAAGAAATTACCGACAATATATTAAGCCTGCAACAAAAAAACAGAAAGCAGTGACTCCTGAACAAACATTCCATACAGCATTATCTTACCTTATCTATAACTTCACATCAATAGCAATCACCCATGTAAGTATTACATATTTACAATTTATAACAATGGGTATTTTTTCAATTTTTAAAGGATCCAATATTAAATAGCTTGCTCCATTTTTCTTAGTGCTGGTTAGTATAATGTTTGTTGTTACTAACTTTAACAAAAACACAGAAAATTGTAGATCGAAAAATGGGGCATAACTGTACAAAATTGAATTTAAGTTTACCTGTCCTGACATGCCACAGAACTATAATAAAAAATATTTACAGAACTTAAACAGAAACAGTACTAAGACAACCAGTTTTAAATGGCATCAAGCTTTTAAGTTTGATAAACTTAACCAAGAAGAAACTTATCAATAATTTTCAATAAACTGTGATAAAAAGTTTACATTCATCAGAATTCATAGTGGTCACAATAATGAGTGATCTCGGATTTTCACCATGCATACAGATATGCAGGGGAGATAACTAATACTATCTACTGTGCTACTTTTGACAGAGTTACCTCTCTTGCTGACAATTCTTATGAGATGCCTTTACAATAAGAGGTTTAAGCAATTTTAAATTATTTGAATACAACTGACCAAATGAGCAACAATGTTTTTTTTAAATAACATTAAACATTCAGGCAATCAACAAAAAGCAACACATTGCTTGCATACAATTCTCTGGTAATCAGTTAACACCAATCTAAAGTCCATATAGTCAACTCTTTTCTGCTCTTGACATTAAAGCTCTATTTAAATATTATCAAAACACTAGCTAATGTCCATTCAAATACTGCTTAAGTATTCAAGGACCTGAAGGGTGCTGTGCGTTGTCTCTGAAAATAACCTGAATCAGCCACCAGAAAGAACTGCCAACTTGTTATCATTGCATTTTTTATACAGAGAAACTGTTGAATACCAAACCCTGGAAAGTGTACGAAACATGGGGCTAAACAGGGAAAGTACCTCATGAGGGCACTGCACTGTCAGGTTTGGGCAGAAGACATTTTAATAGGCAATTACAATCGTAAAGAATCATTTATATATGTCACTGCCCCATTAAGTTAGAGGGGAAAAGTAGTCAGAGATAATTAATAAAAAATGCACACTTAATAAATTTTAAAACTTTTCTTTTGGCACATATTATCATAAAAAGCCCTTATCACTATAATGGAATAAGAAGCATACTGAAGCCAGGAGAATTTGGTTTAAGTACTAAAACAAGACCTAGCAAAATAAGTCAATATGGCACCTCAGCAGTAATTGGACAGCTTCAATTCACTGTCTTATAGGAAGCATCACTATATCACAATGGTAGTGGTTAAAAAACAACAAGAGAATTGTTTCAAGTAATAAAGAGCAACCAGCATCAATATGCAAGGTCTATTAATAGATAATCCACCTGCAGGCATGAGACTGGCACCAGAAGCAAAAAATAGAAAATTGATTGGGGGGGTCTGAGGGTCAAAGCCCCCAAGCCGAAAAATAAAAACAGCCATTCCCAAGTGCCTAAATCCAACCTCCAGAGCTTTTTCTTACTGTGGCTTACCCCTATTTATTCATACTTAACAAAACTACCAGCTTAAGGATGTTAATATTTCATGACTTTTTTCCATTAAAATCACACTCACCTTAACATGGTGTACTTTACTGTCAGACTGGGTCTCAAACTGTTTCACTCAATGATTTCACAATGTTCTCTTTCACTACTAAATACTTTTCACAAAAATGTTCCAATCTTGTTAACAATGCATGTATCAAGTAAACATTGTCTCTAATCTTAAATCTCTAATAAATGTTTTACTTCACATCATTGTTTCTAGGTGGTTTCTTTGTACAGTGTACTACCCGAGCAACTGTTCATCCATTTCAAACGCCATCCAGTTCCATTTAAAAGCATTCTTTACACCTGAATCAATTGTTTCCACGTCATCTTGTCCACTCTCTGCAAACCTGGAGGCCCCCGCCCCCCACCGCCCCAATTTTCTCCCTGGATCTGCGCAAATCTCAGAACCCCTCTGGACCATAAAAAACCCCCCGGAAATCCGCCTAAAATTGGAAAAATCTCATGCCTAAACATGCTCATTCAGATAATAAGGGCAAAAGTAGCTGAAGGATTGAGAGAAAATGAGTATGACTTACCTCGCTAAATCTTCGTCGGTTTCTCATTCTAACGGGAGACACATAGTCATTCTTTTCCTCCATGTTTGCCGACGGATCACTACCGTCGTCGTCAGTGGCTTGTGAGATGTCATCGTCGCCGATCTGGATGTGGATTCGGGAGTGGGAGTGAGAGTATGGCCGCTGTTTGGTCAGATGGATGTTGGGTAGCTCCTGGTTAAATCCTGCAACAAATCAACAAAAAGATATCTAGTTTACCAGGTTAGTTCAATGATGATAAAAACAAGAACCATGGGATAGCTATCAAACTATGGTGCTAAGGAAGTTCCTGGTCAAAAGCTAGATATATTTTTAATAACCCAGACGAAACTCTTAGTTTTTGCCTTGCAAGTACATACAAATAAAACAAGTGATATCGCTCGAGATCCAGCAGCGAAAAGTGCAGATGCTGATGTAACTGCTCCCAGTGGGAGATTAATGATCTGGATCTAACTTGTTTGCCCTAGTCTGATCAATTCAGGCTCAGCAGGCTTAGAGTTAAATTCTGCAAGAATTGTTTCTAGGGTACAGAGTAGTTTGTTTATTGGGTTTATCATCCCACCAACAGTATTTCAGTTATCTGGAGATGGTGTCCACTTGAAGCAGATATAGTGCTGTCTTCACTGTGTATAGCATGCCATGAACACCTGGCATGATACCACACCCAGTCACATTATCCTGACACCGGGCCAACCAGTCGTGGAACTACCCTTACATCTGCTTCAGCGTTTGTAAGAGCTATACCACTACCATTTTTAACGACTTTGGTATGTCACATCCCGGGATCAAACCCAGGGCCTCCCATACATGAAGCAGATGCTCTACCGATTGCGCCACCAGGTCCAAAAAATAATGTTTATCTTCAGGCTACAATGCACTGCTTTAAACAAGAAAACAAGTACATCCACAAAGATTATGTCGAGTAATTATGTGACAGATAATACAATAATTAGCATATAATTATGCCTCAAGGTCATACTTTGACAAATGAACTGCTTAATTACGAATATTTTCTCACTAATTCATATAATTTAACTTCAATGACTGCAGTTATTTGTTCTTTTCATTCACATTTAAATAAATTTCAAGTATTTTTAACAAATAACTAACAATACCAGTTAATAACAAAAATAGCAGATTAACTGTGATAATATTCAAAGAGCAAACCCTTACATCCAATTAGATATTTTTGCATCCAATTTAACTTAATTCTACATTGTGGTTACAAAACTCACAATTTTTTCATTGCTATATGTTTATAACTATCACCACATTGACAATTAACGAAAAATATTTACAGCTGCAGCCTTTCTGTGGCTTGATTCCTGGCCAGAGAGTTATTATGTTAACATGGCACAGTAGAAGTCTCTACCAAGGCTGTGGCTTTATAAGCATGGTGTACAGGAAGATGAGATGGTCTACTGGGAGACTCCAAGAAATGAGATGGAACAAAACTATGTGAACTGTCAGTGGGGGAGGGAATTCTCTCCTGTAGTATCAACACTAGTGCCACACCCTCATCTACCAGAAGTGCCTGACTCATGATTGTTCATACAACTCTGATGGCCAGATTCTGATAGGCTCTTGTTCAGGAGAGAAATCGGGCCAAACCAAACTTTTTTCAAGATAAATTACAGGGGTGGATCCAGGATTGTTATTTTTATCAGGGGGGTCCTAAATTAGCGAGCACCAGAGGTGCTAGACACACTTGTGGGGTATGGAGACATGCTCCCCGAGAAAACTTTTGAAATGAAATGAATGGCCAAATAGAGACATTTCCTACATTTCAGAACCTGCTACAAACTTTTTTTCCAGGAATCCAAACTGTTTGTATTCCCAATGACAAAGATAATCTATAATCATAGAACCATATGTACAAGTAGTGTTAGGGGTTGTGATGGCATGTTCCCATAGGAAGAGTCTTGACATCTAGAAGCCAAATAGTGTCATTTCCTGTAATTCAGATACTTGACAAACCTTCATAGAAAGTATTGTTTGACAATTTCAGGAAAAGAAGGGTGGGGTGGAGTCCAGATCCTCAACAGACCCGCCCATGACTCATGTGCATTTTTCTTCAGTTTTCTTGCAATAATATCTGTGGGGAGGGGAAGGGGTGGTTGGTTAAACCAACAGATAAAAGCATTTGGCAACTTTATGCTTCTTATGGTAGGGATTGTCTGCACACACTGATCTTGCATGGTCTGTAATTGTTAGCTGACTGAGAATTAATCCACTCATTACGCAGTGACTTTTACCTATTCCAGCATGCACCCATTGACACAAGTACGATCTACAGCTGTTCCAGTATCAGTATGTAATCTGTCCTGGAATCAAGTTCTTTTTCCCTCCAAGAATGCTTTAAAACACAGGGAAAAAACCCAACAGATAACCTAAAATAGCTGGGAGATTATATCGTAGTGACTTAGTTTGATAGGGGGTCATTCCTCCATACAGTGATTACTGCTACCTGCAACTGGCAACGTTCTGCCTTGTCCTCAGATGGGTAGGCAAGACTCAGAAGTAAGGTGTAAGGTGTAAATTAGACCTCTCTACCAATCAAATGTAGGTTAGAATGCCAAATGGTATTGAAAGTAAACAGTACATACAAGATTGCCTTCAAGATGCTTAGTAGAACATAAGGTTGTTGTTTTTTATTTGGTCCTTCACCCCACCAACAGTATTTCTGTATTTCTGGAGATGGTGTCCACTTAAAGCATATATAGTGCTGCCTTCACTGTGTATAGCATGCCATGAACACCTGGCATGATACCACACCCAGGCACATTATCCTGACACCGGGCCAACCAGTCGTTGAACTACCCTCATATTTGCCTGAGCAATAGCAAGGGAGGTATACCTTTACCATTTTTAATGACTTTAGTATGTCTTGGCCCTGAGATCAAACCGAGGCATCCTGTACCTGGAGCTGATGCTCTACCAACTGCGCTACCAGGTCCGGCGATAGTAAACAGTACATATGAGATTGCCTTCAAGATGGTCAATAAAACATAAGGTATTTTTATTGAGTTTATCACCCTACCAACAGGACTTTAGTTATCTGGAGACGATGTCCTATTAAAGCAGATATAGTGCTGCCTTCACTGTGTATAGCATGCCATAATAATCAGGCATGACACCACACCCAGTCACAATGACCTGACACCCAGCCAATCAGTAGTGGAACTACCCTAATATTTGCTTCAACATGTCAAGGAAGTCGTACTGCTACCATTTTTAACGACTTCGGTATGATGCGACTAAGGATCAAAGCCAGAGGCCTCCCATCCCATGGACATTAGGTAATTCAACCAAATCAATTTTGACAAGTTGACACACATTTCTCACACTAGTAACTTTTCTTATGTTACATTTACTACTGCTGTCTTCTTAAAATGTAAACATTCCTTAGACTTTATATTTAGAATAAAACTTTAATGTAATATTATTTTTCTAAAACTATATCAAATTATTTTATTTTCCTTTAAATCTTGTTCGTCAAGCCCATTGATTTCCCCACTTGGTGGCAGAGGTTTCTTTGAACTAAAAGTCACGTATCTTCTGACATGGAGATTGATAAGGTAATTCAACCTTATTAGTTTGACAATGAATACCTCAGTTAATTGTGACACATTAAACATTGAATTGTGACCATGATCACTGCCCCACAGCACCATAGAGAGTGCATGTATATCTTTGAAAAGGACTAACAAAGCAATTGCTAATGAAAGAAATGTTTTGTTTTTGAAATACATCACATTGACCATTTATGATCATTATTGCAACGTCCAGAGGAAGAAGACCCCAGACAATTATCTGAGTGGAACCACTGGCGCATGGCAAGTTAGCTACTAGACGTTCCCACATTAAGTCTTTCGCCCCAAACAGGACTAAACCCCACACTGAGATGTTTAGCAGTCAGAGGAGTTACAAGTTAGTAAACCTACCACTAAGCAGTGGGCATCCCCACAAATGGGAGAAATTAAAAACAGACTTTCAGCTACTTTCAACTATGAATAATGCTAACAAAAATGCTTAAAAAGAAGAGAAATGAAAGCACAGCAAGAACTATGTTATTCCCTGTTTCTGAAAATATAGTGGTTATTTGAGATCATGACAACCAGAAGAGATATAACTGTAGTACAACATTTTTGTGTTTGATGAACCAGTCCTTCTCAAACTATACAACACCCATTTCAATGTAGTGGATGTAAGCAGTCCAGGATGTAAGGGTCGAGAACCAAATCTGTTTGACCCACATTACCATGGCAAAATAGGTCAATATCACTAACTGGATATGTCACGTGTTTCACTGCATCAAGATGCTATATTCTTGTACACTCATACTGGCAAACATTCTGGCCAGTTAGGTGAAGATTGGGCCATCAATGTGGCCTCTAAGTGTTTTCACAAAGTTTTTCTAAAATGTTACCTAGTGACCTACTTTTTGACCCCAGGTGGCCCAATAATACACTGATCCAAGATTTCATGCAGACAAACAATTTGATCAGGTTTGGTGAAGATTGGGCTATGAATGTGGCCTCTAGTGTGTTCACATGCTTTTTCTAAGTTTTGACCTAGTGACATCTTATTTTGACCCCACTTGACCCAATAATGAACTAATCCAAGATTTTTTGCAGACAAAGTATTCTAACCAAGTTTGATGAAGATTGGCCTATAAATGTGCCCTCCAGTGTGTCACAAGCTAAAATGTTGATGCCGCACGACGGATGACGGACAAAGCAGTATCAAAAAAACTCACCTTGAGCACATTGTGCTCAGGTGAGCTAAAAAGCTGGACATATAAATCCAAACATTTTGACAATTACTTTGTTATGGGATTTGAATTGTGTCACTCTCTCTCTCTCTTTCATTCACATAAAAACATCTGTACTATTTTGTAAGCACTCTTTCTCAAGCACAGGGCAGGATTTGTCTTCAGTTGTTAGGTCCAATGGCTTCCTTGCAAAATTCTGTATTCTCTGCTAAGGCAGCAAATACAAAAGAAGAAAAAGTTCAAGGATTTCATATATTGAGATGTTTTATGACTTGGAGGAGGGACCGGCAGCAATTTCCTGTCTGTGGTTTTGTATTGGATTTACATCCTTCCACAAGTACAGTGGTGACATCTATATTGTAAACTGGAATACCACAAATAATGAACAGCACAACAGCCAGTGCATTGTCACTGTGCTTGCAGCAAAATAATACCTACACATCCTTAAGGAGTACAATAGTGTTCTTATTTTGACATGTTACTGCTTATATGTCCTATTAGTGTGCTTTTTTTTTAAGGTACATTATAATGATTTTTATACTTCAATTCTTTCTTTTCAAGAAACAGTACTACAATCAACAATAAACTGTACAACAGGCAGGATCAAGTGCACTCATAGTCACATGACTCATTTCTCACACTTCTGCATAAACAATGGCCATTATAAGTGACAACGTAAACTAGAGTGATCACACAAAAAATTGTTGATGCCACATAATCAGAAAAACTAACTTTGAGCATAATCTTCAGCAAAAAATGCTCAGGCAAGCAAATAACAGATATGAGTTGTTTTGGACAATTGTTTATTTATGCAACTATTTAGATGATGTCATTGCAGATTTATTCAAAATAATTATTAAAAAAAGGTTATTATCATGTCTCAAATATTATAATACCACAATTCAGTCTTCAGAGATTGAGATTAAAAGCAGGAACTACTTTCTCAACAATACTTATTCTAAATTCGAATTTTCCATCTTATTACAAGCAAAACCAACAAACGGAAATAATTTAAAAAAATTTCAAGCACCATAGTTATATAGTCTGCTAACCAATCTAAGCACCATAGTTATATAGTCTGAGCTAGCCAATCTACCTTTTTGCTAGCTATCTATGTTTAAAGCATGGAAATATTTCACTAAGTTATCTGCCCACTTGCTTGATAAGACTAAGTCAGTTCACTGGGAATTACACCGTTTTTCATAAAAAATGTATCAGCCATATTTTTGCAAATGAAAACATTTACAGACATAATCAGACACAACACTCTTATTTTCTAGTTATAACTGGACATTATACCAAAACACATGATCAGACATATCAAGATGGTGTTATGGTGCTGCTATGGTGCTACTTTCAATTAGGAAATAACTCGGGTTAAACATTTTGACAGAATATTCGGTCATCTATCTGTTTCCCTTGTCTAACAATATACGGTGGACTGGTCTTCTGATTGATATCATCTAGATTATCGAGACAAAAATCCTTGAGGAAAATTCTACAATCTCTAAAATCAGTCTGTTGTAGATACTACCAAGTCAACCTATCCTGATAAAAGCTCTTTAGTAATTATTTGAGGAAATGTGAGGGGAAATTCCTACATTTTAAAAAGCCTTCCTGACAAAGGAAGCATAGGACAGTGACTCATAAAAGGTTTCTGGTGTAATTCCTGTCACATAAGGGTCATTTCCTGGAACTGTCATTTTTGGACAAATTACAAGTTATTTCATATATGTGAGCATCTTCTAAGGCCAAAGTGGGAGATTTTCACTTGCAAAGTGGGAGATTTGTTATTTTAATATAAACAAAGAAGGAAATTATCTTTTTCAAAATAGGGAGATTTCTGAAAATGCGTAAAACGCCACTCATTTTCAGGTAATTCTGAACCTTAAAATTGGGAGTCGCCCTCCAAAAGTTGGGGAGTTTACATGTATGCAAGTTACAACAGGCTTTGTTTGTTTATTGGGTTTATCGTCCCACCAACAGTATTTCAGTTATCTGGAGACGGTGTCCACTTGAAGCAGATATAGTGCTGCCTTCACTGTGTATAGCATGCCGTGAACACCTGGCATGATACCACACCCAGTCACATTATCCTGACACCGGGCCACCAGTTGTGGAACTACCCTTATATTTGCTTCGGCTTTATACCAAACTAAAGGTCATCAGTAATGCTAAACAAAACTTGCTACAAGTCTGCATATAAAAGAATGTAAATCTCCAACAACTATTTAAGAACTGTCTGTTCTAAGCCAGTTGTGGTTAATATGGTCTTAAATTAAGTCTATAGAATGAAATTTGGGTTATAAATACTAAGCTGTGTTTGACTAAATCTCTGAGTACTGATGGAATTTGTAAGGTCTCACGCAAGAGCAGGAATTTGTGAGGTCCTACACATGATGAGCAGGAATTGGTGAGGTACGAGCAAGAATTTGAGGGCCCATGCATGGTGAGCAGGAATTGGGAGGTCCCATTAATGATGAGCGAGAATTTGTGTGGTCTAACGCATGATGAGCAGGAATTTGTGACATCCCTTGCATGATAAGCGAAAATTTGTGAGGTCCCACGCATGATGAGCGAGAATTTGTGAGGTCCCGTGCATGATGAGCAAGAATTTGTGAGGTCCTAAACATGATGAGCAGGAATTTGTGAGGTCCCATGCATGATGAGCAGGAATTTGTAAGGTCCTATGCATGATGAGCAGGAATTTGTGAGGTCCTACACATGATGAGCAGGAATTTGTGAGGTCACATGTATGATGAGCAGGAACTTGTGAGGTCCTACACATGATAAGCAGGAATTTGTGAGGTACGACACATGATGAGCAGGAATTTGTGAGGTACGACACATGATGAGCAGGAATTTGTGAGGTCCCATGCATGATGAGCAGGACTTTGTGAGGTCCTACACATGATGAGCTGGAATTTGTGACATTTCATGCATGATAAGCGAGAATTTGTGAGGTCCAATGCATGATGAGCAGGAATTTGCATGGTCCCACACATGATGAGCAGGAATTTGTGAGGTCCCATGCATGTTGAGCAGGAATTTGTGACATCCCATGCATGATAAGCGAGAATTTGTGAGGTCCCATGCATGATGAGCGAGAATTTGTGAGGTCTCATGCATGATGAGCAGGAATTTGTGAAGTCCCATGCATGATGAGCAAAAATTTGTGAGGTCCCACACATAATGAGCAGGAATTTGTGAGGTCACATGCATGATGAGCAGGAATTTGTGAAGTCCCACGCATGATGAGCAAGAATTTGTTAGGTCCCATGCATGATGAGTAGGAATTTGTGAGGTCACACACATAATGAGCAGGAATTTGTGAGGTCACATGCATGATGAGCAGGAATTTGTGAAGTCCCACGCATGATGAGCAGGAATTTGTCAGGTCCCTGATAAAATGAGCAGGAATTTGTGAAGTCCCACGCATGATGAGCAAAAATTTGTGAGGTCCCAAACATAATGAGCAGGAATTTGTGAGGTCACATGCATGATGAGCAGGAATTTGTGAAGTCCCACGCATGATGAGCAAGAATTTGAGGTCCCATGCATGATGAGCAGGAATTTGTGAGGTCCCATGCATGATGAGCAGGAATTTGTGAGGTCCCATGCATGATGAGCAGGAATATGTCAGGTCCCACACATGATGAGCAGGAATTTGTGAAGTCCCACACATAATGAGCAGGAATTTGTGAGGTCCCACACATGATGAGCAGGAATGTGTCAGGTCCCATTCATGAATCAATTATCAGGTCTCATTTATCTAAATTACCATCTGTATGCTGGGTCTCAATCAATATGTTGCTAACTGCAACATAATGCTTCACAACACATGTGAACAACTTCTGCTTACATGTAAATATAAAGGCTTCTTAGTCACATTACCATGTTCAATACCTTTAATCGAACAAGCTTAGGACTTCAAAGGGGATTTTTTTATTAAAATGAATCAAAGGAAAAGTGGAATCTGCAATTAAATAAAGGCATGTGGTTTAACACATAATTATTCTACATTTGTTGATAACCAATTCTGAATTTTTAAGAGCAAATAGAACCTAATTAAATGCTGGCAGTAGGCTGATCTGGATCTATGCTATTTGACTAATTATGATCAGTTTATGCTTTAGCAAGAACAGAGTTCAGACTAGGGGCAGTATTCATAATGAGTCTTAGTGTTTTTTTCTTACTTAAACTGTGTTTTCTCTTGCTGAAACTAAGACATTTTCTTAAATTCTGAAAAATACCTAGAAATTTCCTTAGATCGAATAGTTTTCTGAAAGAAACTTAAGAATTTTTTCTAAAGAAAAACTTTTAAATTTAAGGAAATTTCTTAGCTGAAGTAAATGGAAATTACTCAGATTTTTCATGAAGCCCAGCAGTGTAGCAGCAAATAATGATCATCCCATCAATGGAACTTGGTAAAAAGTGTACTGATAATAGTGTTGTTTCAATTCTATCAACACTGCCATTTTCTCTTGAGTTTTGTTATATCTTATATCTGTTTACCAGCATGGTAAGAACGTGTTGTTTATTGGGTTTATCGTCCCACCAACAGTATTTCAGTTATCTTGAGATAGTGTCCACTAGAAGCAGATATAGTGCTGTCTTCACTGTGTATAGCATGCCGTGAACACCTGTCATGATACCACACCAAGTCATTATCCATATACTGGGCCCACCAGTCTAGGAACTACCATTATATTTGCTTGAGCGTTAGCAATGGAACTATACCTCTGCAAATGGTAATGACTCTGGTATGTCGTGATCCAGGATCGAACACTTGGCCTCCCGTACCTGGAGCTGACACTCTAATGATGGTGCTACCAGGTCGGGTCTTGGTAAGATCATACATGAACATTTTTTTGTCATAATTAAATGCACAAAACAACACTGAAAATAATAATCTATGGCCTAAACTATATGAAACCATGACAGTGTGATATCAATTAATTCAGAAGACTCCTGTGAGAGCTGTCACAATGTTCTGACTCAGGGTGATACATAAACTGTTACAAACCACCCGATTTTAACCAATCAGACAGTGGCAATTCATTCACCCCTTAAAAAGTTTTCACAAGTCATGAAGGAAAATCCTAAATGCAATCTCCAGGGTGCACAGTATACACAACTCTGAGTGTAAATTGAAGAAACAGTTTGAACCCTATATCTGACAAGACGTCCTTGGTCAAGACTATTTATTATACACATCTTCAGGTAGTTTCCACTTGAATACCTGTTGTGAGTGGTTCTACCCAAAAAGTGAGCCATAATGGAAAAAAGAGCTTTGATTCTCTTTTGTGTGTTTAACTTGAAAACCAAATGCTAAATACTCAAAATTCTTGGGTCACTGTAAATTCTATGTTAGTAATGTGTGATTTTTTTTTAATATCAAATTCAACAAAACATTGGTTGTATAGGCACTTCAAACAGTTAATGGTAGTTTAGACTTTATATTTGATCAAAGGCAGGCTAAAGAGCTAAATTCAAATTGCTTCTACCATCGGTTTCAATGGATGGATTTTCTTCCAGAATAAAAGTCAAGAGTTAAAAGCCACATGTCTGGTGAAAACTTGCAGAGGTGATCATGAAAGGAAGGACACAAGACAATGTGAAGGCAGATCATTAGGTATTGATCAATTCTTGTAGGAATTAAAGGGGTTATCCAACAGTTTGTTTGTATATAATATATGTAACATTACCTGACCTCTGTTTGGGGTATATTGCACACTTTAGTCTAAGCTTTGACGATTTTCCACTGTATCTCATTTTTGGGGCAGTGAAACTTGTTAATCAACGCTAAAAATGTCCATTTATTTCAAATCTTCAAATAAGAATGATTGGGATTCCTGATAAAAATGGACATCGACGTCACAGCAGATGACGTGGATGAGCTAAAACATAAGTGGTCACATGGTTTTCTTAGTATAAAAATAGCTAACTGTGCAGCATGGCATATATAGGAAATACTTGTTTGTAATGACGATTGTGGCGTTATCGTTCACTTTTTAGAGAGGTGTAGGACATTGATAAACATTTTGCAAGATCCTGTTCAGGTATCAATAGTTTATTAAGATGTTTAAATTTAAACATTTTTTATCCAAACTGTCGGACACTACCTTTAAGTCTGGGAGGTTTAAAGTCCAGTTACCAGACTTGTCAACTGAAGACAATCACTAACTACATAGTAAATGTGTGAATAGGCATACATCAAAAGTTTAATTATAATATTTAAATACTATCCTGCTAACAAACCATAATTACCCTTATTTATATGCTACACATTTATATGAAATGTTAAAGGTGGTATCTGACAATTTGGACCGATACTTTTTCCTCAAATAACCAAATTATTGTTAACTGAAATGGTTCTGCAAAATGCTGTTCATTGATGCCCTAGATCTGTGTGAACAGTGAAGCATAAGTCCACACTCATCATTGCAAATAAGTATTTCCTATCTGAAACTATCCGAGACAGCTTTTTTACACTAAGAAAACCATGTGACAACATACTTTTGCGATAGCGTTTTATCGTCATCCGGGTTATCCACTATGACGTCGATAATTATTTTTAGCACCGAAAACTATCATGCTTATTTATAGATATGAAAACAATTAGCCTTAAGAGTGACTTCTCTTGCAATTTGAACTTTCTGCCAATAAAAAGAGTGTTCAAAATCATCTTTACTGAAGACTAAAGTATAAGTTTATGACAAAATTATGCTCAAATTTTCCTAATGCAGTTGTAAAATACTGTTACAGGTATTCCAAGGTGGTAACTGATGGTTTTACTTTTTGTGTGTTACGTCTCATCTCTGTGTTTTTGTTACATTTTCATTTACCCTGTTTGCTTTTATCTGGAGGTATATTAAATTTAAATATCTGTGGAAATTTTGAAAGGACCTTTTCTTATAAACCTATTTGGAACTGAAAAAATGCCGGGTAGCACCTTAAACTGAAAAAATGCCAGGTACCACCTTTAACTGAAAAAATGCCGGGTACCACCTCAAACTGAAAAGATGCCGGGTACCACCTTTAATTGAAAAAATGCCAGGTACCACCTTAAACTGAAAAAATGCCGGGTACCACCTTAAACTGAAAAAATGCCAGGTAGCACCTTAAACTGAAAAAATGCCGGGTAGCCGCTTAAATTGAAAAAATGCCGGGTAGCACCTTAAACTGAAAAAATGCCGGGTAGCACCTTAAACTGAAAAAATGCTGGGGTTCACCTTAAACTGAAAAAATGCCGGGTACCACCTTAAACTGAAAAAATGCCGGGTACCACCTTAAACTGAAAAAATGCCAGGTACCACCTTAAACTGAAAAAATGCCGGGTACCACCTCAAACTGAAAAAATTCCGGGTACCACCTTTAACTTTATTGTAAAGCCCAACAGCAACAATGGCTGTAAATGTACAAGTAATATTTTTTGTAGACATCAAGTTCTTGGTCTTGACTTGAACCCTCAACCTTTTACAAACAAAGACAACACTTTCACAGGACTGGAGCTAGGCTTTTGTCTGGTTCAATCAAATGTAAGACAAAATCACTGATATGTTTATTGGAAAAGCATTGAAAAGCACAATATGAAAGATAACAAAAAGACAAGATATTAAGATGGTATTGAAATCAATATTGCCAAAAGCAGCATTTATAGTTGAGCACAAAGCATGAATGAATGTTAAATAGAACTTAAATGACATTAATGACATAATAAAAAGCTGAAGTCTTATTTATATGCCACTCAAGGTGTATGTGATCAATGCCGATATGTGATTGTGAGTATGCACTACAAAGGGTTTTCCCTCTCAACATTTGTATTGACTATTAAAAAAAGGATTGGACTATATTCAGTTAATAACCTACATGGACATCCATAATGCTGTTTTAACCCGTTATGTTTGTTTGTCAGGATTGCACCTGCGGTGTTGGCCATCTGGCAGTCTTCAGCAGCTTTTAGTAGAGAAAGACTTCAAATGCTTGCTAAGGCAGAACATCATAGATGTACCACAAATTGGAAATTCATAAACAAACAACATCACAGAGGTACCACAAATTGGAAAATCTCATACAAACAGCATCACAGATGTATCACAAATTAGAAATGCTCAAAAAAAAAACATCACAGAGGTAGCTCAAATTAGAAATTCTCATACAAACAACACCACAGAGCTACCACAAATTGGAAATGCATATATAAACAAACAACATCACAGAGGTACCACAAATTGGAAATACATAAACAAAATTCTCAAAGAAACTTCTTGTGCCAACTTGGGTCCTGAACATACAACAGTCAGCTAGAAACAAACAAAACAAACAAGACAACTTTAGTTGTTCACGCATGCTTTCATTAAAAGCAAACGTTCGCTAACGTTAGCGAACAGTAGCTAACAGTGTCTACTGAACAAACGAATTCCGAAGGTAGTGAGAGAAGAAAACGAATCATTCAATAACACTATTAGCAGCAAACATCGTTACTGATTAACCTTCACTTCTACTGAATGCACGCTTTATGTGTTTACAGCATATCTGACAGCTAAGTGCTACCACTAAAATGAAATATATAGGGATAGACACAATGCTGCTCTCAATGTTATAATGGGACCCAAGTGTGCAACATGTAGCTTTGCCATACATGTGAAAAATGTAATTCCGAATTTAAATAAGTACCCTAAAAGCCGACATTTGGTCTGACAACTACTGCTTTCAGAAATATGAAATATAAAACTGAGCATGGTGCTGCTACCTCAGTCAATATAGCCCTTAGTAACATACCACTTGACAGCTATGCTAAGTATATGCAAAATGAAAGTAAGTGAAAATAAGGTCCATATTCACAAACCATTCTTAAGTAAGAATTGCTCAAGTCATGGATTTCAATCCCACAATATCTTCATTATGTATTTAGCTACATGTTTGTATTTTCGCATGACACTTTAACTTTGTTACTTTCAGCTTAAAATCACATTGAAACTTCATAAATAACCTTGTTTTTGTTGGTATTAAAAATTGTGACATGGGCTAAAGTCATGACTTAGACTTAAGAATGTTTGGTGAATATAGGCCTTGGTCCATGAAAGATCCTATTGTGTGTTGTTAAGCATAGGTAACACAAAGAATGGACATAATTGTGCCAGCTTACTAGTGATTTCATATACAGGTAGGGATAACTGAATCCCCGATAGAAGTCTTAATTGGAGGCCTAATGATATATGAAAACTTCTGTAAGCACAATGTAGCAGGCTTCTGCAAACAGTTTAGATCTAGAACAGCCAGCTCACTGTGGGACCTCTCTGATAAGATTCTGTACTATCTGACGGTATGCCCTAAATAAGCAAATTTATTGCTAGTTACCCGTGTATAACTTGTTGGAAAAATACTAGGTAAAAGGTTAACCTTTTTACTACCAAGCTATATATGCAGCTATATACCGAGGGTAAATAAGGAAAAATAAGGGAAAATTGGCATAGCTTATATGTAACTCATTCAAAAAAAAATATTGGTCTATACTTCATATACTACTTAGATAGCATGGCTTGCAATGCTTTATATATGTTCTGTTCTGCCATTGGGGTTTATACCCATGTCCTCTCAGGCTACTACTCATGGTCGCTAATAGTTCAACACAGAGTGGTATCGTTCAAAGCAACCAATGCAAAGTCCAGGTGTGTCATCACAGTTAAGACAGATTGTCCTGATGGACCACGGTATCCCATGCCTGGAACACACACTGTACCGGGCCTGAGGCTTATATCGCACGCAAAACATCCTGTTGCCTCAGACTTGCAGCACGCCTTGGACGCGTTGATGCCATTTTGTTACAAATTTCAAGGGCATTAGGAAGGCTATAATGTGACGGAACCGTCGCTCTAGGCAGTGAAAAGGATAAAAGTTAAACTGAGGTCAGTGTGGCAGGTGTGATAGTATCTGTGAAGATATTATAATACAGTGTGAAGTAATTAGAGTATGTTACACTTATGGTCAAATCTCGTCTAATTTATACAAAAACATTTCTGATGTTACATTAAAGGTGCCAATTTTAATCAACCTGTTCACACATGTGAGAGAAAAATCGGGTTTAGTTAAGTACATCATTTTCACTACAGGTTAAACGAGTAAATATATGTACATGATAATTAATCATGTGTGTACATGTTGATTAATTATATGTGTACATGTTGATTAATTATGAGTGTACATGCTGAGAAATTAATGTGTGCACATTTTAAGAAATTAATGTGAATACATGTTCAGAACTCATTATGTGTTCTGGCACAAGTAATGAAATATGAACTTGAATTAGACCTTTGGACAACTACTTTCTGAGCATACGTAACCATGTAAGGGTATGTCACTAGTGTTATAATACTATGCTATCTTTAGGCAAGAAATATATATATACATGAACTGACAAAATCTTCAAGAAGTTCTGTCCTTTCTTAAAACTGTATTGTTACACATAAAGATTGATAGTCACTAGTTTAGTGCTGCCTTAATGGTAAGGGATGGGATGGGATTAGCCAGCATTTTTTGTCGATACTGTGCAACGACATTTCTATCATTATAGCACAGGGGCACTTATGAGGTGCCCAGGGACTGAACCCGGCTGGTCCATTATACTGACACCGACGAGTCAGGCATAATGTTGTCCCCTGAGCGTTAGGAGGGAAGCCAATACTACCAACTTAAAAGTCTTTGGTTTGTCCAGGCGGGGGTTAGAACCCACGACCTCCCGATCCACAAGCAGACGGTCTACCACAAGAGCTATTGTGTTCAGTGCCTTAATGGTAAGGACAGGCTGTAAAAGGTCTACATATTTTTGACACCTGTGCCCTGAACTTATGCAATTCAAAAGCATTTAATTTGTACCTTATTATTTTCTTTTGAAAATGATCTCTGTGAAAAGGATCCTTAGAAAGCTTAAAATGTACAAAGGAAGTTAGACATCAGTAACAAATCATCCTCTAAATTTACAAGCAAAGGTGGACGTATTTCTTTAGATTTAGCAGCACACAGCTGGCTGCTTTCTATGATCTGCATCTATACTACTTGCCAAAGCCTGATTAAGGGGTGGTAGCACCCAGATGGATGCCAAATGATCTGGATCTATACTACTTGCCAAAGCCTGATTAAGAGGACGGTAGCACCCAGATGGATGCCATCTGGTCTGGATCTACACAATTTGCCAAAGCCTGATTAGGGGGTGGTAGCACCCAGATGGATGTCAAATGATCTGGATCTACATTATTTGCCAAAGCCTGATTAAGAGGACGGTAGCACCCAGCTTGATGCCAAATGATCTGGATCTACACAATTTGCCAAAGCCTGATTAAAGGGTGGTAGCATCTAGTTGGATGCCAAGTGATCTGGATCAACACTATTTGCCAAAGCCTGATTAAAGGGTGGTAGCACCCAGATGGATGCCATCTGGTCTGGATCTACACAATTTGCCAAAGCCTGAATAAAGGGTAGAAGCACCCAGCTTGATGCCAAATGATTTGGATCTACACTTTTTGCCAAAGCCTGATTAAGGGTGGTAGCACCCAGCTTGATGCCAAATGATCTGGATCAACACTATTTGCCAAAGCCCAATTAGGATGTGGTTTGTAAACTAAGAGCTAACATTGCATGAGAACAGCTAGGTCTGTCCTTCACCAAACACTGCCACCATTGATCTCACTCTGTTTTATACAATTAGTTTTTTCACCATCCAACCATTGTAGTGAAAGTATTAATTGATCCACATGTGAGCAGGCATGCAGCGTATCAGCCAGCATATTGAACTCGCTTCAACCTGGGCAAGAATGTGACAATAGACCCTGCATTTAAACCCATGCCACAAACTGTATTTTAATGTGTTTGCTTTTCAATAAGGCAATTGTTTTAATTTTGTATATATATCAATATTTTAATTGTTATTTTGTTGTAAAATATGTTGTACATCATGTTAACAAACAGAACACATAGAATGCCATATGAAGAATATCTGATATGTCTATTCAAATATGTTTGTATATTTATGATGATACAATGAAAAAAGGTTTCTTCTAGAATGACATATTGTTAATTTGAATGATGCTTCTAAATGAAATTAATCACTCCAGATATTGTATCTATGCCCAATAAGAAACAAGAAAAAGTTGATGCAGAGCATCAAAGTCGCCAGAAATAATATATCAGAAAGCTATGTATATTTAGCATAGTAGCATTTAGCACCATTTTATTTGCTATTGTGGAATAAAAATGTTGCAAAAAGCTTATGTTGTCAATTGAGTAAATTTGTAAGTGTGATTGACACTTTTTAATTTGTTAAGCAATACAACATCTGTGAACAACTCCTTCTCAACAAATGCCGTATGAAGTTTCCAAACAAATAATCAAAGTACGACTTTTAAATGGTATGAAGTCACCAACATCTGCCTTAGTGCCTTAGTGCAAGAAATCGTTTTAACAAAAAACATTGATTTTTTATAACCTGTTTATTTCTTTGCAATATGTCTCCAAAAGAAATATTTTTAATACAAAAGTTAAACCAGGAAGTTTGAATCTTAACAAACCTTGAATAATGATGAAACGTGTGTATATCAAAGTGTTCAAGCAAATTAGTGCAGTCCCGCAATTTGAAAATAAAAATTTGACTATCGATATGCGTAATGGTTTACTTGTTACTTTTTCATAGTTACTACGTTTATTATAGAAGGCACAACAAAAGAAACAGAACATTGTAGTATAAATATAACAGTGTGTTCTTTAACAGCTGAAATAGAGTAATAATTTCTGTTAAAAAAAAAATTGCTTCTTAAAGCTGTGACGTCACTTCATAGGCATTTCCAAAACCAATAATAAATGGGTATGATATCATGCTGTAGTGTGTGGGTATGATGTCATGCTGTAGTGTGTGGGTATGATATCATGCTGTAGTGTGTGGGTATGATGTCATGCTGTAGTGTGTGGGTATGATGTCATGCTGTAGTGTGAGGGTATGATATCATGCTGTAGTGTGTGGGTATGATGTCATGCTGTAGTGTGTGGGTATGATGTCATGCTATAGTGTGTGGGTATGATGTCATGCTGTAGTGTGTGGGTATGATGTCATGCTGTAGTGTGTGGGTATGATGACATGCTGTAGTGTGTGGGTATGATGTCATGCTGTAGTGTGTGGGTATGATGTCATGCTGTAGTGTGTGGGTATGATGTCATGCTGTAGTGTGTGGGTATGATATCATGCTGTAGTGTGTGGGTATGATGTCATGCTGTAGTGTGTGGGTATGATGTCATGCTGTAGTGTGTGGGTATGATGTCATGCTGTAGTGTGTGGGTATGTCATGCTGTAGTGTGTGGGTATGATGTCATGCTGTAGTGTGTGGGTATGATATCATGCTGTAGTGTGTGGGTATGATGTCATGCTGTAGTGTGTGGGTATGATATCATGCTGTAGTGTGTGGGTATGTCATGCTGCAGTGTGTGTGTGTGTGTGTGTGTGTGTGTGTGTGTGTGTGTGTGTGTGTGTGTGTGATGGTATGTTCAAGTGAGTTTGATGGCATGTTGGTGTGTGTTTGATGGTATGTTGGTGTGTGTGTGTGATGGTTTGTTGGTGTGTGTGATGGTATGTTGGTGTGTGTGTGTGATGGTATGTTGGTGTGGTTGTGATGGTATGTTGGTGTGTGGATGGGATGGTATATTGATGCTGTGAGGGTACAAGGAAAAGTAATGTAGTGATGGAATAGGAATGTGATTTTTATGGTATAAGCTGACAAATGCTGTGTTGATGATAATTTTAGAGTGAAATGGTTAAGAAAGGATAATGTTATGTTAAAGTTAGAATACAGAGGCAGGGGCCCAACCAATGGCAGATTATAGTCTACAGATACAAATGACTGGACCTGGTAGCACAATCGGTATAGCGTCGGCTGCAGGTACGGGAGGCCCCGGGTTCGATCCGGGGCAGCAACATACCAAAGTCGTTAAAAATGGTAGTGGTTTAGCTCCCTTGCTAATGCTCAAGCAAATAAAACAGTAGTTCCACGACTGGTTGGCCCGGTGTCAGGATAATGTGACTGGGTGTGGTATCATGCCAGGTGTTCATGGCATGCTATACACAGTGAAGGAAGCACTATATCTGCTTCAAGTGGACACCGTCTCCAGATAACTAAAACATACAAATGACCAGGAAGAAACAAACTGGTTCTTCCCTTGTGGGTGTCCGCATCTGCATGTGCAGCCAAGCTATCATTAGACATTCGCGTAATAAGAGAAGAGAAACTAGCAGGGTGCTAGGAGGGAATTCCTTTCATAGTGGGTGAGTTCTTCTATCAAACAAAAGTGGTAGAGATTGAGGGCATGTATATAACTCTACTCAATACGACTATTCTTTTATTATTCAAATATACAGGTGACATATGAGTACAAATAATGTACATACAGTAGTAATTATGTAAGCAGGAAACAAAAGTGACAAAACTGTCAGGGGGTGAATGCCTGATTTTCAAGGTGGTATCCGACATTTTGGTCTAAAATATTTTTCTAAAATAACCAAATAAATACCTGAAAAGGTCTTGCAAAATGTTATTCGTTCATGCCAAAGATCTGTGTGAACCGTCAAACAGGTGTTTCCTATCAAAGCCACCCTACTGAGATAGCTATTTTTAAACTTAGAAAACAATGTGGCCACCGACTTTTATATAGTCATCCAGGTCATCCGCTATGTTGTAGATATCTATTTTTAGCATAGACCACTATCAGGTTTTTTATAGAGTTGTAAAGAACATTTACAGTAATTCTTTTGGAATTAGAACAGTCTGACAATAAAGTGATTCAAAATCTTTAAAATGACTAAAGTATGGGTTTATGCAAAAAGAATCAGCAAAGTCCCCAAAAGTGGTGCTTAGATATGGGTACATGTATTTAATATTGGCAAACTATCTGATACTACCTTAAACACAGACACAAGAGAAAGTGCAGACTCTTTAAAGGATGTTCTTGAATCACACCCTCTGTTGTGAGAGGAGCTGGCAGAAGTATCCAGTATGAAGACAGACTGATCTTGCTAAGTACCGTTTTTATTGAAGGAGTTTAATGGAACAGTTGATTCCAAGACAGAACAGGGTATCGACTGCCATTGCTGCGGGGGTCCAGACTGTAGACACAAGGGCAGTTGATGATGAGTCAGGTTGCAAAAAAAATGTGGGCGAGCCCAGGCTGTCAAAGATTTGGAAGACTTTTTCCCAGAGCAGTGTCCAATCTGCTGGGAGTGATGGTTCACCTGGCAGATATTTCACTCTGAACAACTATGAATAATGCGAATTGAAAGGTAACCAAAAAAGAAGACTGCAGCACTCGATCTCAGTTTTTTTTTCCGCTAAATAACTGTCAAAGTTTATCATTTAAACAAATACTATCCAGGCCATTGTATGCATATATGTCATGAATAAATGGGCTTGGTTCCATTCATCTGTAACTGTCCAATAAATAAACAATCTGGAGGAAACTTTTGACAGGCAGCTCAATATTGTACTGTCTTGGAATTGTGGGAAGAAATATACTATTGATCACAGCTTCATCTAAATAACATTTGATTTATGTGAAGCATCTACAGTTGTAAGAAGTGATATTGAGTGTTTTATTTATCTTACTGCTGCAATTCTTGTTGGTATAAACAATTTACATAGCTGCTGAATTATGTTACCAGGTTGGATGGTTCTTTGTGGGACAGTTGGCACTAATGTGCAGAATGGGCATCATTATTTGGAGAAATTAATAATATGTCATCATTTTGAGAAAATGACTTCACAAAGTTTGCTAAGGATCACTTTTTGACTTGAAATTTTGTTCATTTTATCACTATATAAAATCAATTTGCCTTCAAAAAATAAACATATATTTGGGTCTCATATACGTGAATTGCAGTTATTGATTTGATATGTACACTTTGCAGGAGAAGCTAGTCGTCACAACTTAATAAAAGTAGCATACGTTATAAAATGTGATCCTTAGCAAGTTTTGAGAAGTATAATATGTAAATGTGGATCAAAGATTAATATGTTTACTGGGTTTACCAGCAACAGTAGTTCAGTTATCTGGAGATGGTGTTCTCTTGAAGCATATATAGTGCTGCCTTCTCTGTGTATAGCATGCCGTGAACACCTGGCATGATACCACATCCAGTCACATTATCCTGACATCGGGCCAAACAGTCGTGGAACTACTCTTATTTTTGCCTGAGCATTAGCAAGGAAGCTATACCACTACCATTTTTAATGACCGGTATGTAGTGGCCCGGGATTGAACCCGGGTCAAAGATTAATATGAATACTTTCATAACCAAATTGAACATAACAGGATTCTAGTAAAGTCATTTAAAATCTATGACTCTAAAGTGCATAGATTTTATAAGTTTTATTAAATATTTTTTGTTGATTTTATTTAACTAACATTAACAAATATGGACTAACTGCCATAATATATACATATATATACATGTAATTTGCTCTAATTTTGATAAAAATCGAAATTATTTATATAATTTTGACAAACCATGAAACCACTATGAACTTTTGATACCAAATTCTTTAGAACCAACCTTTATCATGGTAAGTTCATTGGCCTCCTCTCATGGAGGTATTAAGGGTGGTATCCAACAGTTTAGACCAAAAATATTTTCATTAAACATTTTAGTAAACTAGTGTTACCTGAACAGATCTCGCAAAATGCTGTTAATTGATGTCCTACACCTGTCAGAAAAGTGAACCATATCACAATCGTCATTACAAGCATGTATTTCCTATCTGAGCCATGCTGCACAGTTAGCTATTTTTAAACTAACAAAATCACTTGACCACTTATGTTTTAGCTCATCCACATCATCCACTCAGACGTCAATTTGTATTTTTAGCAGGAACCCAATCGTTCTTATTTATACATTTGAGAAGAATGAACATTTAAGTGTTGATTAACAAGTTTTACTACCCTAAAATTGAGATACTGTTGAAAATCATGAAAGCTTAGACTAATGTAGGATTTTTTTCTGCAGAAATTATGTGCAAATACCCCAGACAAAGGTCAGATATTGTAACATATATTAGATATAGGCAAACTGTCGGATGCCACCTTTAACTAACTTCCAAGTCAGATGTCTGTTTTGTAAGTCTTAAAGGTGGTGTCCTAAAGTTTGGACAAAAAATATTTTCATTACACAGCTTAGTAAACCATTGTTATATGAACAGATCTGGTAAAATGCTGTTTATTGATGTCCTATACCGTTGGAAAAGTGAACCATTACGCCACAATCGTCATTACAAACATGTATTTCCTATCTGAGCCACGCTTCACAGTAAGCTTTTTTTTAAACCAAGAAAACCATGTGACCACTAATGTTTTAGTTTACCCACATCATCCATTGTGACGTCGATGTCTATTTTTAGCAGGAATCCCAACTGTTCTTATTTACTGATACTGTCACGTTAATAAGATGCAGACAAACTGTTGGATACCACCTTTAAATTAGCATCAACATTCATTATACACAGATACACAGTTTTTTCATGATATATAACTGCATTTTATTGTTTGTTTATTTTAAGGGAGTATTGTAACGTCATTCAATTTCTTTGGTTAAATTACATTTTACTTTCTTTCAATAGGCTGCAAGATAAACTTAATATGTAAGAGTGTTACAATTGGAATCTTGAAGTCTGCAAGAATAAACCCCTTCTTTGCTGGAAAAAACATTAGGGCAGGCGGTTCGGGAGGTCATGGGTTCAAACCCCCGTCTGATCAAACCAAAAACTTTAAGTTGGTAGTAGTGCAGGGTTGTCATTAGGAGGCGGCTGGCAGCTGGCGGCCGATTTGACCGCCTCAAATGAAAATCGAGCCTCCTCAAATTTGAAAAAAAAATGAAAATCGGTCAAGAGCATGCCCCCGGACGCCCCTAGCAGCGCTTCTCGTCTTCGGTGCTCGCATAACCTAGCCTCCTCAAAAGTTAATTGAGCCTGCTCAAAATATTTCTAGTGACAACCCTGGTAGTGGCTTCCCTCCTAACGCTCAGGGCTAAGGGGACAGCATTACGCCTGACTCGTCGGTGTCAGTATAATGGACCGGCCGGGTTCAGTCCATAAGCACCTCATAAGTGCCCCTGTGCTATAATGATATAAATGTCGCTGCACAGTATTGGCAAAAAAGCCGGCAAATCCCATCCCATTCCATTAAGGCAGGCATGTTTTATGTTAACCGGATTGAAAGGTGTATCCAGAAAGGGTTAACACTTTGCACAATTTGACAGAGTTATATTTTGTTTGATTTTGTTTATTGGTTTGTTGGATTTAAGCAGTCGTAAAGCAAGCCTTTCAGTTTAGTACAAGCAACGCTGTATCAACAGCATGCAGAAGCCCTGATTTGAAACTGCCATAAATGATTTGGAGTCAACAAGCTTCCAATAACAGGACACCAACCATTAATAATAATTTTCCACCATACAAGGCCAGATAACGCCATAAAAGGCAAGATAACCTATAGAATGTTGATAATTGTATGTATATAAAACAGACATACCATCTCCGTTTTCTTTGAGTGCACTCTGGGAGTCTTCTATGGTCATGGACTCTGCCAGGTCAGACAGGCTTGAGTTGATTCCTCGATTTCCTTTGAAGGTCAGAGAAAGACGGCGCTTCAGTTTTTTCAGATTCATCATTTTGGTGAGGTGCTGGATTCCGCTCTGCCACCTCCGTGGCACTGGGTGGACTACAACTGGATAGCCGGACGCAGCACCCTGTAAGCACATAGACTCATGGTAAGTAAAGGAAAAATGAAAATAAACAAAACTGTACATCTGAGAACATGTATCTATCTGATATATAATGTTTGTTTATTGGGTTTATCGTCACACCAATAGTATTTCAGTTATCTGGAGACGTCGTCTACTTGAAGCAGATATAGTGCTGCCTTCACTGTGTAAAGCATGCCATGAAAACCTGGTATAATACCACACCCAGTCACATTATCTTGACAACGGGCCAACCAGTTGTGGCACTTCCCTTATGTTTGCTTGGGTGTTAGCAAGGGAGCTATACCACTACCATTTTTAATGACTTGGGTAGGTTGCGGCCCGGGATCGAACTCAGGGCCCCCTGTACCTCGAGCCAATGGACTACCGATTGCGCTACCAGGTCCGGTCTCTGATATAAAAACGAAACAATATGAAGAACGAAAGTTAACAAATATTGAAGACATGAGAACCTGTTCCAATCTGAAATATACATGTATAGAAAATGAAAGAAAACAAATCTCTTAAAGCAAATCCATGTAACCATAAAAATTTACATGACATTGGAAGATGTGTTGATTTTGCAAGCAATGTATTAAAATGCATTTCTGACAGCAGTATCATGTAAAATCATAATAACAGAAGATTGAAACTGAAGTATGCCTTATAACATTCTAAATTGCTTATTTAAGAAAATGATTTTATTCTTGTTTGTTGTGTTTCTCATTCCATCAACAATATTTCAGTTATATGGAGATGGTGTCCACTTTAAGCAGATATTGTGCTGCCTTCATTGTGTATAGAATTCCTCGAACACCCTAGACAGTCACATTTTCCTGACACCAGGCCTGCTAAGCATGAAACTACACAAATACTTGCTTGACGCTTAGCATGGAAGCTTTATCACAACCATTTTTACAAACTTTGGTATGACATGGAAGGGTCTGGAACCTGAGGCCTTCCCTTACAAGAAACAACATTCTTACGATTACTTTACCGAGTCTGTTCAGAGAGATTTCAATAAAAAGAATACTCTTGAGTATTAAAAACCACTGATAGTCCTTTTTGAAAAAATAATATTGACCTTGAGATGATCATTGGCTAAACAAAAGTGGCTGTCTAATCAGACAGTAATATATTCTACCAAGTTTGCAAGAAGGAACACAGATCCAACACAACAAGCCTCTGAATGTTAACAATATTTCCATTTACAGACAGACACATTTAGACTGAGCCACTTATTATGTTACAGCCATCTGAACCTGATTGCGGGTACTCACACATGCATTTCAATTGAATTAGGTATTCAGATACTCCCAAACCAATCAGTGACACACAAGTGCAGGCGTCTTATTACACATCAAGGACGAGCATTATGTAGACAAGCACACAGATAGCAGATTATGTGGGTATGACATGCATTATATTTGTTTATTGGGTTTATCTTCTCGCAAACAATATTTCAGTTATCTGGAGACAGTGTCCTCTCGAAGCAGATATAGTGCTGCCTCTACTGTGTATATCATGCTGTGAACACCTGGCATGATACTATACCCAGTCACATGATTCTGACACTGGGCCAACCAGCCGTGGAACTACCCTTTAATGACTTCGGATTGTCGCGGCCTGAGATCGAACCCAAGGCCTCCCGTAACTGGAGCCGATGCTCTACAGATTGACTGTGTGTGGTATCATGCCAGGTGTTCACGGCATGCTATACACAGTGAAGGCAGGACTATATCTGCTTTAAGTGAATACCGTATCCAGATAACTGAAATACTATTGGTGCGACGATAAACCCAATAAACAAACAAACAAGACCAAGTTGCTATTGAAAGACAGGGTCTATATTATAATCTGCCCCCTATCCTTAACTGTCAGGCAATTGTTCATAAACCCTATCAATTGTTAATTTTTTGCTGACAACTGCATTCATACGTTGCAAGATATACTGATAGACATTGTAGCAAATAGTGTAGTAAATGATCAGACTGCTCCTTGCTGTGGATCTACATTATCTGCGATGGGATTTGCTGTCATTTTTTGCCAATACTGCAACATTTTTATCATTATAGCACAGGTGCACTTATGAGGAGCCCAGGGACTAAACCCAGCAGGTCCATTATACTGACACCGACAAGTCAGGCATAATGCTGTCCCCTTAGTCCCGAGCCTTAGAAGGGAAGTCACTACTACCAACTTTAAAGTCTTTGGTTTGACCCAGTCTGGGTCTGAACCCATAACCTCCCGATCAGCAAGCTGATGCTCTACCACCTGAGCTATTTTGGCTGGTTCTACATTATCTGCTTCTGCACAGTCAATTTGTGATAAGCAAGCTAGGATTGAAGAGGGTTTGATTCCTCCATGTTTATCTATAAATTGTGACCAAAGGGCTTATGATGCAGTGTATAATATAATTTATGTATTCTTTTTATTTGTTTTATATATAAATTTCCAAGTTTTCTGATAGAAAGACAAATCATAAGAAAAACAGACTTCATGAAATTTTGAAGTTATTTATTTTTGTCATAGCATTAGCCAGGTAAGATTTTAAATGTGTGTATTTAATTTTAGGCAGAGGATTGGTCGTACACCAATTTTTCTCTTCGTGCATTAATGATGCCAAATAGCTTATAGAGTTTGGAAACCAACTGAAAATGTCAAAGTGGGTTTATTTCCAACAGTTTATTGTTTATTTATTGGGTTTATCGTCCCACCAACAGTATTTCAGTTATCTGGAGACGGTGTCCGCTTGAAGCAGATATAGTGCTGCCTTCACTGTGTATAGCATGCCGTGAACACCTGGCATGATACCACACCCAGTCACATTATCCTGACACCGGGCCAACCAGTCGTGGAACTACCCTTATATTTGCTTGAGCGTTAGCAAGGGAGCTATACCACTTCCATTTTTAACGACTTTGGTATTTCGCGGCCCGGGATCGAACCCGGGGCCTCCCGTACCTGGAGCCAACGCTCTACCGATTGCGCTACCAGGTCCGGTCCCCACCAACAGTATTTCAGTTTGAAGTCCATTTGAAGAAGATAAAGTGTTGCCTTCACTATGTATAGCAAGCTGTGAACACCTGGCATGATATGAAACCCAGTCACATTATCCTGACACCGGGCCAACCAGTCGTGGAACTACCCTTTTATTTGCTTGAGCGTTAGCAAGGGGGCTTTACCACTACCATTTTCAATGATTTTGGTATGTCATGGCTTGGGCTCGAACACAGGGCCTCCCATACCTGGAGCTTATGCTCTACCAATTGCACTACCAGGTCCGGCAATAGCAAAAAGTACATACGAGTCTGCCTTCAAAATGGCCAGTAGAACATAAGGTATTTTTGTTTATCTAAAATATAATAAAAATAGACTTCACTTACAGTCTTTGAACTAAATAAATTCAAATAAAATATATAAATAGTCTTCACTAACAGATTCTTTGAACTAAATAAAATTAAACAAAGTATTATGAAAACAAACTTCAATAAGATAATCCTTGAACTAAATAAAATCAGACGAAATATTTTGTTAATATACATCACTGAGTCTTTAAAATCAAACAAACTGTTATCTAAGAAATAACTGAAAAGGTGAATTATAGAATTAGAGAAAATGAAAGAAGCACACAATTACCTCTTATAATGTCACAATATAATTTAAAGAAATCGCCTACCAAAAGAGGCAGTAGACATGCAGCAGTATATTGAGGACCCTTCTTACATGGAAAAATATGGCCTCTAACTCTCATAGTGCAAAGCAAAAATTGATCAGCTGTCGATTTTGGCTTGGTGTCAGTGCAAATAAAAACACATCAATTTATCATGAACCGTCCGATTGCCAGACCACATTTGCTTGGATTGGGCGTTGGCCATATGATTTTATTACCAAAAAAAAAATAAAGAAATTTCAATGGCAACTGTTCTGACAATTGATTTTGGTAGGTCAGCTATACGGACTCCTTTTTGTTGGATGCCTTGCATATATCTGATACCTCTTTATCAATTTAAGTAACAACCATTTTGGTCCCTGCACGGTGATCGCCTAGTCCCTTGCACAGAGGTCATCTTGATTTAAATATTTACAGCACTGACGCCATTCAATGCCTAAAACTGCTTGTTCCCAAGTCAGTCAGCAACAAATGTCGGGCTCCTGCTTCAATCATGACCACGCAAAAAAATCATATAATAATTACGCAGCACCTGTCACGATTCCAAAAATCTCCAATATTTTACTGTTTGTTATCAATAAATGTGTTTACCTATGTATAAAATGGTTAGCAAATAACTTAGAATTGAGCCATTTCTTGTAAATAGCATGATAAGGGCTATGTTTTGTTTTTGAAATACATCGAGCAACCAATTATGATCATAATAGTGGCATCCAGCTATTTTTGTGGCAGAAGACCCCAACCAAATGTCTGGGTTGAACTACCGACACACCGCAGGTCAGCAGGAAGACCTTCCCATATTACCGGTAAGTCCTTTCGCCCAGAATGGGACTCGAACCCACGCGGTGAGAGGCTATGAAATGATGAATCAGGACCCAAGTACCTGTTTGCTGTACAAGTAGATGTGCCCATGTCAACACAAGGAATCATCCAATGGAGGCTGACACCAACTCTAACAATCCACTGTATGTTCTTGATCCACGAGGTCCAGAATAAGTCCCTGATGCTATTTTGTTATTACAGATACCTTAACTATCGCTAAGTTTTCTCATGCAAAGATGCTTCTACATCCACACAAACAAGGTCTGTAG
Organism: Sinonovacula constricta; assembly: GCA_007844125.1. Lineage (NCBI taxonomy): Eukaryota > Metazoa > Mollusca > Bivalvia > Cardiida > Solecurtidae > Sinonovacula > Sinonovacula constricta. Next base: position 36,653,586 of record CM017561.1, on the reverse strand, counting down.
TGGCTCTTAAGAAAGTATATTCACAACTCTACAAATCAGGACAAATGCAATGAACTTTTACTTAGTAATCTATGTAGTAACACTAAATATGCTTTCATTTGATCCAGCTGGGACAAAAAATTAAATAAAAAAAAGTGTTTCACATTAACGAATGATAGAAAAACTTAAATTAATATGAAATTCAAAAACTGTTTCAGATTCACTCAAGATAATTACACGATATCAAATGAAAAGAAAAAACCTATTCCAGATTTAAGAATGATATTTAAATGAAATCCAGATACGGTTTCAGATCGACGAATGAGATAAAAATAAAATCCAAAAACTATTTCATATCCACAAATGATATTTTAATAAAATGCAAAAAACTTTATCAGATCTACTAATGATATTAAGAGGAAATTAACAAACAGTTTCAGATCCACGACTGATACTTAAATGAAATGCAAAAAAACTTTTCTTAAGATCAATGATTATATTAAAATGAAATCCAACAACTGTTTCAGATCCCCAAATGATATTTAAATGAAATGCAGAAACTATTTCAGATAAACTAATGATATAAAATGAAATAAAAAGAACAATGCCAGCTCTAAGATTATTATTAAAATGAAAGTCAAAAAAGGTTTCACATTCACAAATGATATTAAAATGGAATTCCAAAAACTACTTCGGATTCACAAATAAAATTAAAATGAAATCCAAAAACTCTTTCGGGTCCATGAATAGTATTGAAATTAAAATCCAAAAACTATGTCAGATTCACAAATGATATAAAAATGAAATCCACAAACTGTCTCAGATCAACGAATGATGTTAAAATGAAATTCCAAAAACTATTCAGATTCACCAATGATACTAAAATGAAAATCCAAAAACTGTTTCAGATCCACTAATCAAATCCACGTTATTGAACCAACAGTATCGATACTAGATCCCTGTGGCCAAGTCTGGGCAACACATAGAATGGTACATATAAGACATCGATGTGTTGTGTGTGATACATATGTATACAATGAGACTCCAGTGTGTTGCGATACATATCCAGTATGTATGACAAATGAATGTAAACAAAGCATCTTGTTTCCAATAGTGTCTAGCATGGCACAGCTCTTGCCTAAAGGAATACGTTTAAAGCTAATGTCATTTTTTTTTGTTGCTTTTTTCTATATACATGACACTCATGAGAATTTTCTTAGCTTTTTAATTATTATGTTTATTTGTTTATTTATTTGTTTGGATTTTACGGCACACTGACACTTAACTGGTCATACGGCGCCGAATACAGAAGTTTATTGTAAAGAGAGAAAAATCAGGTAAAAACTAAAATGTTTTTTTTAATAACATATAATATTTTTGCAACACATAGTAGTAAAGAGATGCAATCCTGATCAGACACAGAGGCCGCAATAGCTTAATTGGTAGAGCGTCGGCTTGCAGATCGGGAGGTCCCGGGTTCAAACTCTGACCGGGTCAAAACAAAGATTTTAAAGTTGATAGTAGTGGCTTCCCTCCTAACGCATGGGGCTAAGGGGACAGCATTACACCTGACTCGTCAGTGTCAGTATAATGGACCGGCCAAAA